>JAQGDQ010000273.1:35000-50000 GCA_030141605.1 Tubiluchus corallicola | reverse complement strand
TGATCTGTTAATAGTTATTTTTATTTAAGCCAATAACAACAGACTAAAAATGGTGATAAAATGGCAAACTAGAAAATCTACATAGCATATAAAACTGTGCAAGGTACAGTACTTTAGAGGCGACTTTGTACAGATCAGCATAGCGTGCATACTAAATGTCTTAAATACTTTAAAAAATTATCAGCATTTGCAAAATGAAGCACATTTTATGCTTCCATTGAATCCCAATGTATCCCGTGGGATACAGGCTATTTTTAGCACGCGGGCACAGGTAGAAAAAAATAATTATTATGTGTAAACAAGATGGACATACTGAACAAAAGTACCAAGCCGCGAAAATTTTTCTTATTAAAAAAATAATTTGGGACTGAAAGGGTTAACATTATGTTTACGTTTTTGAATGACATACACTTTCAAGCGAGCCCAAAGAGATGAGAGGGGTGGCTAAGGTTTGAGTAAACAGAGCGTATCGTTAAGATCAATCTTTTTTCAGACTGAAGAAAAGAGGGATTTAGACCTCAAAAGTTTCTGGTTCAAATCAACGTTTCTTTAAATAAAACTTTTATAATTATGCATTTTTTCTTTACAATATTTGTTTTTTGTCATTTTAATAATGCATAGCAGTTCGTTCCATCGTGTTGTTTTCACTCACTTTAAAGGAAATGCCAGGCTTTCTGGGAAGTTAGACTTATTTCAATGTTCACATGTAATGTTAGAATGATTTAGTAATAAAATTTGTTGTAAGCGCCTCGTGTAATTAGTAAAATCATTTTAAAGTCACAATCACTTCACGCTTGGCTGCGCTTCCCCTTTGAACACACCAATGACGTCATTCGTCGATTAAAGAAAATTCCCGTCAAAAGTATAATAATTTTTTTACAAAAAAAATGAACAACTAATTTTGTTATCTTTTCGCAGTATTACGTTAGCTGCAGAAGTTTAAATTTGTTTAATCAGCCCGCGTTTACGGAAAGCCACGATGCGTTTACGGAAAGTGACGAAGTCCACCAGTTACGTCATGAATTTCAAGTGAATAGCAGCTACCACTGCGCCTGGAAATTTTTGTACAGCAGCAGTATAAATTGCCGTTATACTTCATAGACAGATTTTTGCAATTTTTTTTCTTATTTTTTTAACTTTAAGTGATAGCAGTAAAATAAACCCAACATACTAAACGACTTGTTCTTTCCTTTAAGGCGTTTATTATATCTTATTAGATGAAATTCATGTTCTGCAATGTTATAGGAGCCATAAAGGCAAATGACATTGCATAACAAACCGAGAGAAAAACAGCAACATTGACAGTAACAATAAAGCGAGAACTTCTTTTAAACCATCAACAAATGAATTTCCTATTATGGCAGTTCTGCTGTGCACAATAACAGCGTGGAAAAGCAATTAAATGCTCTGCAAATAGTAACTTTAGCAAAGTCATCAAAAACTGTTTAGGCTGTGATGACACAAACATTGAAAAATGACAAAGAGAAACGCCCAGGGGAAGTAAAGCAAATTAAACGTAGCTGCAATCTTGAAGAAATGTTGATGAGTTGTGACGGATTATAAGATGGTGCGTGTCACACGCAAAGTGAGAGTTTCAGATGATGTGGTATCACAGGTGAGATAACAGCTTTAGGGAGGGTGGTATCACTGGTGAAATGACAGCTTTGGGGAGTGTGGTATCACTGGTGAAATGACAGCTTTGGGGAGTTTGGTATCACAGGTGAAATGACAGCGTTGGGCAGTGTGGTACCACAGGTGAAATGACAACGTTGGGCAGTGTGGTACCACAGGTGAAATAACAGCTTTGGGGAGTGTGGTATCACAGGTGAGATGACAGCATTGGGCAGTGTGGTATCACAGGTGAGATGACAGCTTTGGGGAGTGTGGTATCACAGGTGAGATGACAGATTTGAATGGTGGGTAACACAGGTAAATTGATAGGATTGGGCAGTGTGGTATCACTACTGAACTGACAGCTACAGGGCGTGTGGCATCACAGGTGAAGTGATGGCTTTGGTGAGTGTGGTATCATTGGTGAAATGACAGCTTTGGGGAGTGTGGCATCACAGGTGAAGTTACAGTTTAGGACACAGATGAAGAGATTGCTTGGGATAGTAGCACAGGTAAAGTGATAGCTTCAGAGTGTGTGGCATCACCGGTGAAGCGATACATTTACTGTAGTGGTGCCACAGAGACGTGAAAGTGATAGCTTTGAAGAGTACACTGGCAAATTGACAGCTTAGGACACAGAAGGTGAAAAGATGGCTTGGGAGAGTCTTGTAGCACAGGCGAAGTGTGTGCCACAGCAAAGTGATAGCTGTGGTGAGTGTGCTACCAGTGGTGAAGTGGAAGCTTTGGATAGTGTGGTACTACAAGCAAAATGATAGCTGTGGAAAGTGTGGTACCACAAGTGAAATGACAGCTTAGGATAATGTGGTGCCACAAGCAAAATCATAGCCATGGAGAGTGTGGTAGTTACCAGTAATGCAGTGCAAGCTTGGTAGAGTGTTGCCACAATTGTAACTTCAGTTAGTAAAATGCTATAGAGTTATACTATTAGTAGTTGACATCCTGTATTATGATCACTGACAATCGTTTGTTGTTCATTTACACCACTATTTATTTTCATCATTGATCAAATTACATTTTGCATTCTATTTTTGTTAATTGTTCGTGTGACCATTTTTGTGGCATTTTTGCCATGTACGTATCTTCCAGCCTACACCAGTATGTAAATTATAAAAGCAATTATTTTTTTTCAAAAATGTGATGTGGGTTGAATGAAAAGTGAAAAACTAAAAAAAGTTGTATGAAACTTGCAAACTAAAATGTTTGGCGCAACCAATTTGTTGACGGAAACTTGTTTTAGACAAAATAATACGCCACAAAGTTTGAAAAAATAATCACAGAACGCGTAGCGCACTTTTCACTTACTAAGCAAAAGAATAATTTTACTTTATATTGTCAATAAGATTAATAATATAGATTTTGGTGAACCAATGACGTGTCTTGGTGCACACTGGAATAGTGAAACAGCGACGCTTAATGAACTAGCTCGACCATTTAAAATTATTAAGTATTTTTTTCAGTTACATATGTCCTTGAAACTGATAAGTGTAATGCTAAGTAATATAACTTTGTATTGAAAGTTTTTTAAGGAATATTTAAAAATTCCCTTTTCTTCCCTTTTGAACAGTGATGAATCCCAGCAAATTCTCTGTGGAGAGCCCAGCATCACCTTAAACCATTTACCTCATTTAGGAAATTTTACGTAAATCACCTGATTCTCATTTCTACAAATGGCTTCATATGGCAACACCTGAAGCCATATTAGTGACGTCATAATGCGTAGACATTTCTATCTCTCGTTATAAATAGTTCGGCAAGGAGGGAACTAAGTTAATTGGATTTTACTCAGTCAGTGATGCAAGAGTTTGTGTGTTAAATAGATGAGATTACTGCTCTGGGTGATTTTGAATGCTGTCACGTCCGAATGTTCTTGTGAGTTTTTTTTTGAAAGATAAGTAAAGCAATATCTTCGGTTTTCGTTTGCTCGTCGTCATTGTTGATTTTGCTGGTTGGTGTGATTGAGAACTTGATCTTCCAAAAGGAATATTTGATGGTGCAGATTCAGGCTGGTTTTCTGTAAACAAAACTGTTTTTAATAATAAATTGATGATTAATAAATAAAGAGAAGTTGCATTTCACATGTATCGGGTGGCACAGAAAAAACGTACAGAAGTTTAGACTACAATAAAATTAGAAGTAAGTGTCCTACAACGTTCAAATTTCACTAGATGATTATTACAATATGCGTACTTTTGGCTGTGGAAGTTACAAGATTACGGTTTTTGTAATTTTTATGTTATGTATGAAAAACTTTTGCATTTTAAAAAATTAAGGTTAAAGTTTACAATTCCCAACACACAACTGACACAAGAAATTGGTTCCATAGGCGGATTATGATTAGGATTAGGGTTGGGATTCGGATTAGTGTTAGGGCTAGGGTCGGGTTAGTGTTAGGGCTAGGGTCGGGTTAGGGTTAGGGTTGGGTTTGAGTTAGGGCTAGGATTAGGTCAGGGTATTTAAACATTGTGAGAAACTGTAGACTCCTTCCAAAACTAAATGTCATCAATAATCGTCAAATGAAAAACTGCCACGTTGACGTACAAAGGTTTACATGATCAGTGCTTTAATTGTACTAGCCTGTGGTGCTCCTTAAGTCGCTGCTGTAAAGTTGAAAGTAATGTTTTTTCACAGTTGCTGTAGGTCAAAGGTTAAGTGTATCACAACAACGCATCTTAACTACAATCGTCGCGTGACGTGTGGGTAAAGCAAAGCCATCTGCTGCATCAGTTCAGTAAACTTCGGTTATTTTACGTGGACTTTACTGAACTGCGCATTAGTCTGTGACAAGAGTGATTTACTAGCAGGACCTTGTTGGGAACAAGAAAAAATTGCAAGGTAAGATTCTAGCTAGCTATTAAAACTATTATTGTTACAGTAGCATGGGCTGCAAGGAGTTATCAAGTGTACACAAATGCGCTGTCTGGTACACTTAACCTTTGAACTTTTCCAATCATCATCAATCGCTGGAACTATGAGTCGGTTTACTAAACCTAAATCAACTCTAAACTTTGAAAACTATAATCAGGTCTGCTCTAAACCTTCTGACATCTGGTGGGTCCACACTGAGTATACGTAATCGTTCCTTGTATAGACAACTCGTTCTCGAAGACCTGCCAAGCAACCTGCGTGTGAACGATTTTTGTACATGTTCGATTTTATCGGTAATACCAATAGATGCTTTGTTCTGTCACGTGGTAATAAGCCTTTCACAATGCCAGCGATTTTTATTGATCGCGAAAAGATCAAAGATTAAGTGCACCAGACAGTGCAAATGTGTACGTTTGACAACGCCTCGTAGCCCAATCTATTGTAATAGTAGCAGTTTTCACAGCTAACTAGAACCTTACCTAGTTCATTTTTTCTTGTTCCCAAGCAAGATCCTGCTAGTAAATCACTCTATGCACAGACTAGTGCATAATTAAGTGAAGTCCACGTAAAACAACTGGCGTTACTGAACTGATGCAGCAGACTGCTTTGCTTTACCAATATGTCACATGAGGGTTGTAGTTAAGGCGCATTGCTAAAGGTATATTTAACCTTTGACCTACACTAACTGCGCGTGTGTACAACAAAATTGTGAAAATGCTTTTTATCGGTAAGAGAAACATATGCTTTGTTGTGTTACGTGGTAATTACATTCAAAACTGCACCGATCTCATTGTAACAGTAACTATTAGGGTTTCTGAGAACAATATTCGACAGTTGATAGTATCAACACATAGGAATTACCCAGTTGCCTCTATAAAGAACGCAAGAAGCTTTTTATTACAGCCGGTGTTGCAATGTTTTCCTTCAAGCTGTTTTGAGAAACACATCTCAATGTGAAGCAATTATACTAGCATGTCAAAAACATCATGTTTTTCGATTTGCGAAATTACACGTTAAAATAACTACACGGAGATTGGCATTAAAGGAAAGAACAAGTCACTCAGTATGATGAATTTGTTTTGCTGTTTATCACTTAAACTTAGAAAAATAAAACAAAGAAATATGCAAGAAATTTTCTATAAAGTATAAATCTAAGATATACCGTAAAACGGGGTGAGTTCGCCACCCGAGGGTGAGTTCGCCACCCCTTACGTAATGGCCATTGTAGGTTTGCTGTAACTGTTGTTCAGTGTTTAATGAACAGATATCATGATCACCGTCATTATAAACAGTTTGTGACAGTTATCTTCTTTCAATTCGCACTAGAAGTATTCCATTCTGCGCTACATATTATTTGTCTACTATTTCTTGCTACTTAACATGCCACGCACCTGCACCCCTGCACCCACGCACCTGCACCCCTGTACCGGGTCATAGATACCAAAATTATACCCCAGAAGCTCTGGAAGCTGCCCTACATGCCGTCAAGAATACCAACAGGACAATCAACGCAGCGGCGAGGCAATTCGGAGTTCCAAGAAAGACCCTTTCTGACAAACTCTCAGGAAGTCATCCGCGGAAGACCTGAGGTCAGCCAGTGTTCTCCGCCGCCGAGGAGCACGAAATCGCCAACACTCCAAGTGGCCGCTGAGTGGGGGTTCCCAATGACTGCCATCGATCTCCGACTACTGATTAAGAGCGTTCCTGACGCGAAGGGAATCCAGGAACGACGATTCAAGGCAAACACCCCTGGAATAGACTTTGTCAAATCATTCGCCCGAAGGAACAATCTGGTTTTCAGAGTGGCTGGCAACATTAAGGGCGCCCGCGATAAGATCAGTGCACAAGACGTTCAAGCCTTCCTTGCCAACGTAGGGCCCCTTATTGAAAACGTCCCACCATCGAACATTTTCAATAATTCGTCTAAAACTAGACATTTTTCAAAAATTTTTCATAGGGTGGCGAACTCACCCCCAACCAGCCAATCACAACCAGTTAACTTCAGCTGCCTAGAATGGCATTAAACAGTGTTAAATTGTTAGTGGCGAATTCACCCCACGATAGTGTTTCATTCGAAAGGCAATATAAAGTTTGAACTAAGAAAATCGGTTGGGTAATTCTCTTGCTATGGCAGAAAATGTAAAAAATACCCCTAAAAAGTGGCGAACTCACCCCGTCTTACGGTACTATCTTTGAATAGAATATACTAACTCTTTCAGGCGTGGAGGTTGCCGCAATTTTAGGATAAAAGTTCAAAATCAAATTTACCACTGTACTCACGCTGTGCCACTAAAAGTTCAAGCTTCAAGTTACAAAATGAAGCAACTTCTAATAACAAAAACAATTATCTTGTGCTATTATTTTACTACTGTGCTAAAAATTAGTAGTCATAATAACAATAACAACAACAACATCAACAACAACAGTAATAATAATAATGATAATAACAATAACAACAATAATAGTATTAATAATAATAATAATAATAATAATAATAATAATAATAATAATAATAATAATAATAATAATAATAATAATAATAATAATAATAATAATAATAATAATAATAATAATAATAATAATAATAATAATAATAATAATAATAATAATAATAATAATAATAATAACAACAACAACAACAACAATAATAATAATAATAATAACAAGGTGTTAATTATTACTCAATTACTGATTGTTTTATTATCGTTTAGCATGTTTCAATAATCTCTCTCTCTCTCTCTCTCTCTCTCTCTCTCTCTCTCTCTCTCTCTCTCTCTCTTAAGCACATTGGATTGAAACCTCATGCCTTTCCTTTTCTTCAGTATGAGTTGCAAGTACCTCGCTTGCGACTATAAAATGGTCTGCTTCGCCGCGATGTCTGCCTTCTTCTCACTGTACATGTGATAAGTTTTTAACCAGATTCCCCGTATTCCCTATAACCAGTTATTCCATATTTTAGACTTTTACAAAAAAACGCATTCATGTCATTAGAAAATAGTATTCTAAGTGGCGAAGAAGGCACTAGGGCAGAAAAAAATCAATAAGCGAACAACTCGATGCTTCGCATTCTGGACTAGTTTCTGAATTGCTGTGTCGTTAAGGATTATCTCCATGTTTTAGTCACGAGTTATTTAAATGTGTTCTTAACATAAATATGTGTTGTACTGCTTCAATAGTTTTTTTGTGATTTTTTTCCATTACTTTGAAGATTTCTTTTCCTTTTTTCAGAATCCTGGACGTGCCGTGGTCGTATTATGTAAAGAAAACTCATCTGTAAGTAGTTTATTTATATAATTTCTGACGTCATTTGTGTTCAATTCAGTTTTCTCTTTTCGTTTTCTTGGTCTCTCCATCCATGTTACGCTTACAGTAAACTCCCCTCGGATAATGATGGGCTTTTAGAGAATTACTGAAACCTGTTAAAGACCAAAGTCTCCTAGCGGTGGAATTTTAAGTCACATAGATGTAATAACCAACCATTTTGAAAGGACAGTGTCATTTTTACACCAAGAGATAAAAAATGGAGAAAGGGGTGACAAGAATTGTCATCTACGCAAATTATTTAGTTTAGTTTAAACATAATTTATTTAGGATTGGATCAGACAGTTTGAACAACATGATTTAGGATCCTCACCACAACAGACTTTATACACTATTTACAAAAACATTTACAGTAAGAATAGACTATAACTACACAAGTTGACAAGTTTTACTACAAGATTACATTAGATATTAGTAGAAAATGACGGTTAGAAAGTAATTAATGTACGATTATTTAAGACTGATGCATTTCATATCAGATAGAAACTAATGGAAGCGTTTAGTACGTAATATAAAGTCATGTATACATTGGAATATTTCACAGTTAGCAACATAGTTAAACTCATCTTTTCTAAATAATAACAACTTCAACAGATCATTATTTCCTAAGGCAGCTATATTAAGGTTTTCGGGCAGAAGTATTTCATTTAATTTATCAAACATAACATTATTTGCTCTGCTGCATTCATAGAAAGATAGACAAATTTAAAATCCAAAAAGTACATAATAGTCTTTGTATTTTCCATGCAAGTTTTCTCATATTCTGATTTTCCTTTTTAAGAATATTAAAGCAAAATTGGACCCAATCTCAAATTGTAGGTTAAAACAGTCTACTCTTTAAAATATTAAAATGAGGCATACTATTTTTTTCCAAAGTGACTTGTGTGAAAGAATTATTAGTACACGAACACAATTTCACATTCGCGCTACTACTTTTTCGCTCTCACTTGCATTTCGTCATTTGCTAATTCGACGGGCACTAAAAGCGTTGCACAAAAAAAAACAGTTGCTGTATCTCTCAGTTTAGATGTGTTAGTTTGTGAAGAACTGCACACTTTCGGCAGCTCATGCGTGAGCACAGCGGTAAATTTAAAATTTGAATTTTTATCTTAAATCTTGCCTAGTTTTAGTATAACTGAATTTCTTACAGTAGCACCGTACTTTATAAAAAGTAATCTAGCTTTTACTTAGTTAGTGACGTGCGCGCTGCCAGATTATTTTTTCAAACTTTACACGATGTTATCTTAACTTGTTTCAAACAACCTACCATATTTTGTTTTAAATTTTTGGCACAGTAGTTTTTAGTTTGCACTGGACGCATTTGCCTTTAACAGTTGTGTGAATTTTATTCTCATGCTGCGATGTTCTTTTATGCTTTTATAGTTATGAATATCGTTTTTTATGGCAAATAAAGATTATATATATATATATTAAAATTGCTGCGCCTAACGGCCATCGCTGGAGTTTAAATTTTCGGAAGTACTTTACAATTCCCCACACAATTTAAATACCGACTCTAACCTAACTCACTCCTAACCTTAACCCTAATACTAAAACTATCTCTAATCCGCTTCGCTAACTAATTTTTTGTGTGAGGGGAACTGTAAACCTTTTAAACCTGTAAAAATTTTACACAGCGTTACTGTTAATACAAGCTCTGTATGCAATAAGGCAGCATGTAAGTGGTACAAATTTTCAAAACTGTGCACATCTATTTACAATAAAATAAATGAAAACACACCGTGAATTTTAAAAGTGACAAATAGAGTGTGAAGTTCAAAGAGTTGTTTATCCGCTAAAATACACCAATAATCAATCAAAATGCAGTAATTTAACAACCCAATTAATTTTAATGAATTTTTAACATATGACACCTTTGAAAATATTTTAACTAATTTATTTTCTTATTTTCGCGTTAATTGTTTGTTTATGTTTTATAATTAGCATTTTTAGTAATTATTGTATTTTTATTGCTTAAGATTATGTTTACGAGGTGAAATAAAGAATAATTAAAATACTCAAAAGTTTAAGATACTTTTGAAATACATAAGAAAGTTTGTTGCCTCCTATTAGGCACTCTTATCAGCTACTTGCTAACTTTGTGACTCAATTGGCTTCTTTTCTGTTAGATTCTAACCGAAGCCACCCCAAGTTCCGTTTTTCTAAAGTTGAGGAAACTCTGGAAGGAAACAGGCGAGACAATGGCAGCCCAGGAAGATGTCAATTAGAATGTCAGTGGTGCTAGTGGCGCCGGCTGCCGAATGTTCACGAAACGATTCCACAGAAAACTTAATACACGTGTCAACCTCAAGCATGAGCGACAGCGAAAGGCCAGGACCTTCCAAGACCGTGGCGGCACCATCCAAGGGTGCCTCGGGGACGCCGTCTAAAGGTGCTCAAGCACCACAGTCCAGAACAGCACCAGGGCAGAGCAAAATTGCAAAACACAGTGCACGGGTGAATCCAGCGCCGCCTATCGATCCAATCTCGCTGGAAGACGCAAACAATCCTTGCCTGTCAGATCCCATGCCAAACTTTCGCGAACCAACTCAGGCAGGTGCTGCCACCGCAGCAGCAGGACCTGGTGACGTCAGGTTTCAGCAAACCAGCGAGGCGGTGGTGCCACCCGTGTTGGTGAAAAGTACTAGTCTGCTCGCGCCTGCGCGTAAGCGTTCCAGCGGCATTCGCAACAGCGAATCGAACGAGTCGATCAGTTCTATACGCGAAGAGACCACCGATGAAGAGGAAGAATGCCGTCTGCATCGGCCCGGCTGGAGACGCGCCGCGAGCATAGGGTCACAATTGTCCTCCTTCGCCGGGCAGGCGTCTCCGGCTCCCGTGCGTCACTTCCTACCCGTGAGAAAGCGAGAGAGCGAAATTGCGGACATTGCCACGAGCTCTATGCGAGTTAATGGAGCGATCAGGGCCTTTAAAGTTCTGCAAAAACCCGATTCCACCCTCTCCATCCCTGCATCTATGAAGGGAAGTGTTACGGAGGATCCAGGAATAGCCCTGGTCGGCGTCAATACGGACTATCCGAACTACACGGACGAGAAAGCCGGCGGCGGAAAGAGAAAGGATCCCAAGTCGAACGTGGGCTATCGACTGGGACGCCGGAAAATTTTGTTTGAAAAGAGGAGAAAGATCAGTGACTACGCGTTAGTTATAGGAATGTTTGGAATTGTGCTCATGATCATAGAGAACGAGTTATCAGCAGCGAAAATCTACGAAAAGGTAAGAGCATCGATTTTCCTTCCTCATTTGATTAGTTCTTGTTCATGGCTTCATAGTATATTGCTAAAATAGAAACCCATTATAAATCACTATACATGAGAATTTCAGTTTCGTATTGTTAGCTGATTTTGTCGTCTTAATAATTCAAAAGAAGCCAAAGTTTTCTTGAGTTTTTCATTTCTTTCATTTGAGTAGTTGTTGCTCATGGCTTCATGGTATATTGCTAAAATAGAAACCCATTATAAATCACTATACATGAGAATTTCAGTTTCGCATTGTTAGCTGATTTTGTCGTCTTAATAATTCAAAAGAAGCCAAGGTTTTCTTGAGTTTTTCATTTCTTTCATTTGAGTAGTTGTTGTTCGTGGCTTCATAGTATATTGCTGAAATAGAAACCCATTATAAATCACTATACATGAGAATTTCAGTTTTGGCATTGTTAGCTGATTTGGTCGTCTTAATAATTCATAAGAGGAGCCAAAGTTTTCTTGAGTTTTTCATTTCTTTCATTTGATTAGAGGATGCTCATGCCTTCATGGTATGATGAAGCCACTACAAACAAGTGTTCACGATAATTTCAGTTTTTTTCGTGTTACTAGTTTATTTCTTTCCCTCAACAGCTCAAAAGAAGTCTAGTTTTTTACTATTACATGTTATTAACCTATGTTCATGCTTTCATAATATGTTGATAAAAAGAAGCCACTACGAATCAGTGTTGATGAGAATTTCAATTCTTGTGTTATTAGTTTATTTCCTTCCCTGGTCTTAATAGCTCAGTAGTGGTGTTGAGTTTTTCTATTATATCGTGTTATTGGGCAATGTTCAAGCTTAGTTGATGTTCATGCTTAATTGATGTTAATGATTAGCTGATGTTCATGCTTAGTTCATGTTCATGCTTAGCTGATGTTCATGCTTTGTTCATGTTAATGCTTAGCTGATGTTCATGCTTTGTTCATGTTCATGCTTATCTGATGTTCATGCGTAGTTGATGATCATTGTGTATTGTTTAAAATAAGCCACTACAAATCTGAATTCTTGAGCGTTTCAGTCTTTTCACGTTGTTAATTACCTAAAGGAGAAAAAAGATAACTTTAAAGTGCCTCCCAAAAATTTTCTATGCAAAGTAATATTACTTTGCAGTATGCTTACCTGTTTGAAAGATTTATGTAACCAAAAAAAATCTCAGTAATTTAAAATGTTTGCGCCCCCTGGCAAAATGTCACTAACTTGCCTTCCCAGTGTGCACCACTGGTTCACCAATAACACACTATTGATCTAATAGACAATATGAAGAAATTCAAACATTTGCTTAGTTAGTGAAGAGCGTGCCACGAATGCTTTGATTATTTTTTCAGACTTTAATGTTATCTAAGCTTATTTCAAAAACGGTTTACCACTAATATGGCTGCGCTTAATGCTTATCGTAGGAGTTTAAATTTGCAAGTTTTATACAGCGTTACTGCCAATACAAGCTCTGTATGCAATAAAATAAAAAAGCAACACAACATTTTCAAGATGAATTCTCTTTTCTTTACGCAAGTAAAGGGTTTTCTTGTCCTTTAATAGTATTATATTGTCCAAACGGAACCCAACGTTTATGAGAATTTAATTCTTTCCCGATATTAGCTTTGTTGGTACTGATGTTACACAAGAGAAGCCAGCTAAGAATCATCGTTTTGATTATTGATGTTAGCAGCTGAAGAAGCCAATTAACAACCGTTGATTCTCCGTAGTTCAAATAAAAAGTTTTGGATCAATTATTTTAACCTTAATGCCAAGATTATCATTTGTGACGTCGCAAACTCGCAATTAATCACGTTTTAATATCAAACTCCAAAGACTGGAAATGTGAAATGTTGGAACTCAGCCTGGAGTTGAACACGGGAACTTCTGTTCACAAGGCTGTGGTCATAACCACTTAGCTACTGTTGTGTTTTCCAGTGATTGATTAAGTGTGGGTTTATGGCATCTTAAAAGTTTTGGTTATAGGGCAGAGGGAATGCTTTAGCTTATATAACTGACGTAGGTATATTGTTCAAAGGAAGCCCAGTGCAAAGCAGTTAAACCAGTTAATTCACGAGTATTCCCGTTAGCTGCTCAACAAGCCTGATAATAGACTAAAACGATACCCTAGCCATAAATTCTTGATTTCTCTGAAAAAAATAGGTTAGGCTAGGTTACATTTTAGATTAGATTTAACTAGATTGGATCTGACTAAATACAGCTGTGTAGTGTGTATCTACTGCAACTATCATCTACACAGTTACAACAGTTACAACTGACTGTATCCAAGGAAATTATTGTCACCATTAAAATTTTTTGCAAATTAAATTAATAAGACTTTTATATTATACTAAATCTGTGTTCTTTTACCAGTGTTTTATTTTTACATAATTCTATGGAAGTGTGATATAAATGAAATGACAACAACAATGATGATGATGATGACGACGACGACGACGATTATTATAAAATTTACTAGACTATACATTTACGCAGAATGACCAATTACCAATTGATTTGTTAGGATACAAAAATAGTTTAACAAATTTAAAGAAACTAAAAATGTAATAACATACACGCATTGAGAAATGAAGTTTAATTTAACAAACTTTAACAAGGGTAGGTAAAAACTAAGTGGAGAAAATAAATATGCAAAATTACGTGTTTACTACTTAAAAAATATTTATAGTTAAAAATAGAATATGTACATTGAAACAATGGAAAAGTCTTTCTTGGTTTGCTACTTTATTATTTTAACAAGAAATAGACCTAAAATAATCACATGCATTATATGAATGATGATGACAATAGCAATAACAATAACAATAACAATAGCAATAGCAATAACAATAGCAATAGCAATAGCAATAGCAATAGCAATAGCAATAGCAATAGCAATAGCAATAGCAATAGCAATAGCAATAGCAATAGCAATAGCAATAGCAATAGCAATAGCAATAGCAATAGCAATAGCAATAGCAATAGCAATAGCAATAGCAATAACAATAACAATAACAATAACAATAACAATAACAATAACAATAACAATAACAATAACAATAACAATAACAATAACAATAACAATAACAATAACAATAACAATAATGACGACGACAACAACAACAACAAGAACAACAACAACAGCAGCAGCAACGATGCTGACGACAACAACAATAATAAGAACAGTAATTTTAATAATAGTAATTGTTTTTTATTGTTAACAATAGCATCTGTAAAATTTTTTATAAGCATCAGTTAATATTTTCAGAGAAATAACTACATTAGCTAATGAACACACATGGTCGGCATACATTAGATGATTTACAATAATACAGTTTATTTTACAACCAACACCAACTTGACATAATTGTGTGCAAAGATCGAGAAATAAAAATTAAAGAACGAGGCAGAAAGAACACCACCCTGGTGCACACCATTTCCTAAACTAAAAAGGTTAGAAACATGGCGCTCCCAGATACGAAACGACCATGTTGTCGTGGTTAACTACCGACTTCTAATTTCCCTTTTCTCTTTTCCCAAACAAAGGGGGGGGGGACGTTTTGAGAATCTTGCGTCTGCATCTATACAAAGACTGAAAATTTTGAATTGATCTGTGCGTGTGTGTCTAGTTGTATAAACGAAGCAGCAGGCAAACAAGAGTTCTGACTAATCATAAACAAATGAAGATATGATGATGAGCGCTTCTGTACAGTAGAAAATGCTCAGGATCCAATTTCTGCACAGCTGCTACCAAACAAACCTGATGAAGCTTACAAACAAGCCGTCCCAAGATGCATTGCTGTCTGTAATAAATGCGTTTAAATGGCTTCGCTCGTAGGTTGGCTGTGTATTGTTTTGTATGTTTGTTTGTTTGGTTGTTTGGGCATTTGCTTGTATGTGTGTATGTATGTCTTCTTGCTGGTATGTTTGTGTTTGTTTGTTTGT
>JAQGDQ010000273.1:12500-30000 GCA_030141605.1 Tubiluchus corallicola | reverse complement strand
CGCCTTGACGTGAAAAAATAGAAAGTATATAACCGTTGCTGTTTAGAATAGATTTTGTGTAGCATTGTCCATAAGTTTATTATACAGGTACAAAAAGTTATGAATATCCTGCTACTTAAAAGAAAGGACAAGTCACACAGTATGTAGAGTTTATTTTACTCTTACACTCTAAACTCAAAAAAATAAAAAATAAATTTGTAAAAAACTGTATGTGAAGTATGAAGTTCATTTATACTAGTATTGAAATGTTTCAGTCCATTTACTTCAAAATTATGACGTAACTGGTGGACTTTGTAACTTTTCGTAACTTCGTTACTTTGGTAACTAACTTAAGTTAAAATAATTCTAGCATTCACCTAGTATTCAAGCAAAAATATCACAAAGTTACCGTACCATTTTTTTGTAATTTTTGTAATTTTTTATAAAAACTTCTTATACCTTTGACACAAATTGGCACTGCGGTGATTATCTTCAGCCTACGAACGACGTCATTGGTGGAAAAATGCCGTTCAAAATAAGTGCACCCAAGCGTGAAATTGTTGCGGATTTAAAGTTATTTTACGAATTACACGAGGCGCTTTTTTATTATCAAATCCGTCTAACATCTTTTGCTAATGTTGAAAAAGGGTAACTTCCCGGAAGACTTGTCTTTTCCTTTAATTGCTGGAGGGAGAATCTATTTCCTAATCCAGTTCCTGCAATTTTTTGCTGATTTCTTATTAGTGTTTGTTGAGTGGTCAATGACAGAGAATGACAACAAAATTTCGTTAAAGAATTTGTAAAGAAATTCCAACAATTACGAAATCGTCTGGCGTGCGCCAAGGCTGCGCTCCGTTCCCTCTTTTGTTTGAATATGACATATCCTTTCAAATTGGAAGGTAACGTATGCATTTTCTTCACACGGTGCTTTAACTTCTCGCGTTTTTGAACGACCCGATGCTGCAGGTGGAAGACATATAAAACGTGGTCGTGGTCTAGGCAGTCATTGGCGTAGACAGACATGACCTTTTTGGGTCCCCAGGCTTATGTTATTATAGAGCTCCACCAGACGGAGCCACCCTCTAACTCACCCGCAACCGTCTTGAATACGTTTTACTCGTGATACATACTTTGCAGTAAGTTTTTACATAGCTTGATGTAAACTTACTGCAAATTCTTTAAACAAACTAGAATAACTACGTTCTGTTTGTCAATAAAATGTACTTTAAGAAATACCACTATTTTAATATTCGTTGCAAACCAAGCTAGCACATATTTCACCCCAACCGTGGTGAAAAAACAGATTTTTTTACCAAATGTACCAAGCTTGAGGGGCTCTAGGCTACACTACACTACACTACACTACACTACACTACACTACACTACACTACACTACACTATATCCTATACTACACTACACTACACTACACTACACTACACTACACTACACTACACTACACTACACTACGCTACGCTACGCTACGCTACGCTACGCTACGCTACGCTACGCTACGCTACGCTACACTACACTACACTACACTACACTACACTACACTACACTACACTATACTATATCCTATACCAGCCTATAAGCAATCCCGACGTAGGCGTAGTGTATTAAATACGTTAGTAGCTGAAAATTCGAAAATTGTGCCGTTCTGATGCTTTTACTAAAAACGTTCTTGCAGGCTCTCATGTCGCAGAAGGAGAAATATGGGAAATCTTTGCTGACAGCTGAAATCTCGTCAGTTACACTTGCTGCTTACTAATGCATTAGAAGCCTTTATCTTTCCCAACTGACACAAATGGACGCTGACATTTACAAAAAGCAAAACAAAGGCAGTGAGTGAAGCATAATCCGTTTATCTCACTACCTTATGCGTTTTACTTCTTTTTGCAGACGAGTCTTAAGTCTGTCATGCCTATTGAAACCCTAGCTGGCTCGTTATTGAGCGTGACGTCAGAATCGCCATGGAAACCAAACTGTTTGTTTGTAATCAGACGCCATAGAAACAAGAGTAATACCCCTCGGAGGCTTTGAAGAGGGAAGAAAGGGAAATTTTAAAGTAAATCTCAAAAAAACTTTCCATACAAAGCTGTATTATGTAGCATTACCTTAGTTGTTTGAAAGACTTGTGTAATTGGAGAAGGAAATTCTTGTAATTAAAATATTCGCGCCACCTAGTCAAACGGACGCGTCGCCATCCCAGGGTGCTCTGATTATTGTTTTCAAACTTCACGCAACGTTATCTAAACTTGTTTCAAATGACTTATGATCAAAATGGCTGCATCTAACTGTCATTGTGAGAGTTTAAATTTACAAGTTTTATACAGCGTTACTGCTAACGCAAACTCTAGTGATAGTGATAGTGATAGTGATAGTGATAGTGATAGTGATAGTGATAGTGATAGTGATAGTGATAGTGATAGTAATAGTCATAGTAACAGTAACAGTAATAGAGATGGTGATGGTGTGATGGTGATAGTGATGGTGATGGTGATGGTGATGGTGATGGTGATGGTGATGGTGATGGTGATGGTAATGGTAATGGTAAAGGTAAAGGTAATAGTAATAGTAATAGTAATAGTAATAGTAATAGTAATAGTAATAGTAATAGTAATAGTAATAGTAATAGTAATAGTAATAGTAATAGTAATAGTAATAGTAATAGTAATAGTAATAGTAAATTTATTTGTTAGTGCGTATTACACAGATAAAAATGAGCAGACGTGATGGAAGATCATACAGTCACTCAGTCAGTCACCTTTAATTAGATGTTAGTAACATTAACATTGTGCTAGAGGCAATAATCTTAGTCATAATTACATTAATTCAATAAAAATGCAAACATGTCCATATACATACATTACCGTGTCCATAAACACACATTACCTACACGCATACTTATGCATACATATACTGAGAATGCGTCTAGATAATAGACTGTCAATAATAAGAACAATGAGAAAAATAATACAGTCGACAATACCGTAGGAACAGAGCTAATTTGCAGTATTTAAAAATAACTTTAAAATTTTTTGAGTAAATAGAAAACAATAAACAAGTCTTTCAAACTTGTCTGATGCACCCTGAGCAAATCTCAGATAAAAACTTCAATCATAGGATCAAGACTGCAGGCTATACAAGACACCTGATGCTGATGATTCGCTATTGCTATGCAACACTTTGGTGTATAAACCATTTTCTACTGTTACTCGTTTTCCCGTTACCCTTCTAGCACCGATGTGTTGGTTATTAAATCTGGCTGGTAACCCAACTCATTCGTCCGCTGCAGATAATCGAAAGTTGTCTTTGTTTTCTACAAATTGGAAACTTTAGCAGCTAATCACGTGACCGGAAGCGGAAGCGTTGAAAATACGGCAAAAATTCGCTGGCACTGGCTTCGTGTCGACAGCTGTTTCTGCTTTCGTGTGAGTTTTGCTGTTATAGTAATTACTGAATCCATTTCGCAAAGAGGCACTGCAAAAGCCAAGTCACTTAAAGCAAAACCGGACCCAATCTTAAACTGTAGGTCAAAACAATCTAATCCTTAAAATACTGAACGGAAACATACCATTTTTTTCAAAAATGAGCTACGTGAAAGTATTATTGCCACAGAAACGCAATTTCACGTTCGCGCCATTAGTTCTTTGCTGTTACTTGCATTTCGACATTCGTTAGTTAAACTGTTATTACTTAAACTTAGGAAAATATAACAAAGAAATTTGCCAAAAACTGTCTAAAAAGCACAAAGTTAATTTATACTAACGCTGTATGGAAATTTTTAGGCGAGGCAGTAGCTGCCATTTACTTCAGAATTATGACGTAACTGGTGGACGTCGTGACTTTTCGTAAGCGCATCGTGGCTTTCCGTAAACGCGCGCTGCTTAAACTAATTCAAACTTCTGCAGTTTAACTAATGTTCATGTAGAAATATCACACAATTAGCTACACTGATTTTTTTGTAAAAACTTAAAATCTTAACGGAAATTGGCATGGTTCAGCCTTTCTTCAGCCTATGAACGACGTCATTAGTTGAAATGGACGTTCAAAATGTGAGCACACCTTAACAAGAATTGATCGTGACTTTAACGTGATTTTACCAATTACACGAGACGCTTTTTGCCACTTTTGTTACTAAATCATTCTAGCCTGTTTTCACTAACCTTGAAATAAGTCTATGTTTTTACCTTCTCTTTCAGAAATTCTTCTTCTTCCCAGCTTTTCCCTATGCGGGGTCGCCGTTATGAATGAGTCTTCTCCACGCATTCCTGTTGTTGGCCATCTCTTCATTTATGTTCTTCTCTCTAAGGTCTCCATTAATACATCCAATCCATCTCCGCTTGGGTCGTCCTCTTCTTCTATTTCCCAACACTTCCATTTCCATGACCTCCCTTCCCACTCATTCATAGAAGGTTTTGGCGCAGTTTTTACAGGCTGATGCCCTTCCTGACCCTAACCCTCCCTATTTATCCGGGCTTGGGACCGGCACTGAGTTGGGTTGGCTTGCCCCCCCCCCTCCCAGTGGCCTTCTCTTTGCAGAAATAACATACAAAAATCTATTTATTTTCAGTAAGATATTGCACATATCAGTACACAAAAAGTTCATTAATTAGGCAACAGCAACAGCAACAGTAGGAGCAACAACAAAAATATATCTTCAGTAATCCTACAAAGACAAGAATGCAGTACTAATAAAACAAAAACTCAAATCAAAAATTTTCACAGCTCCACTGGGATTCGAACCCTGGCTTTCTGTTGGGTAGGACGTGCAGATGCTTACTACAGTATCACGCCGCTACAGCATAGATTTGCTTTACAAGAAAAAGAAGTGCAGAAATGACATAAAAATATTTATTTCCAACAAGATACTGTACATATCAATAAACAAAAAATTCGTTAATTAAGCAATAGCAACAGCAACAACAACAGCAGCAGCAGCAGCAACAGCAGCAGCCATGAAATAATTAATTTTTAGTAATGCTACAAACGCAAGAAAGCAATACTACTGCAATAACAATACTCTCGAAAATTTTCACGCTTCACTGGGAGTCGAACGCTGGCCTTATTTATGTTGGGCAAGAAACGTAAATAAAACAGCTTCTCGTTGCTACAGCCTTGCTTTGTTTTACAAGAAAATTGTACAGCAGAGTAACTAATGGCTCAATCAAATAACCTGCTGTATTGAGCGCCACCAACATCAATGAATCATGATACTGGTAGCTTAATCCGGGTATTACATGTTATACTCCATTGCAGCTGATCCTGGATTAGAAAGTAGCAGCTGCATTTGTAAAGGTAAAATGAGGGACCGTGAAGCCAGTTCGTGTTGTTGGTTTGTTTCTAAATTAATTATTGGTTTGGTAGATTGTGAACTGGTTGAAAAACAATCATGCAGTTATATCAAATCCATCAATAAAGTCGAAAATGTGAATTGCAGCGCATGTATTACATTATCATGTCATGAAATCAACATAAATCTTATGCTGACCTTGAAAAGACTTGAATGGCTTCAACTGATTATTTAGTTAATTGTGCTTGTGAGACAAGTAAAAATGTATCTGTGTGATTAATGTGGTTTTTAACATCGTTGTAAACATCAGATTTTAGAACTAGTTCTACCTAATTAACTTATCTGTGTACGTATGTGTATGTGTATGTGTATGTGTATGTGTATGTGTATGTGTATGTGTATGTGTATGTGTATGTGTATGTTTATGGATATGTGTGTGTATGTGTATGTGTATGTGTATGTGTATGTGTATGTGTATGTGTATGTGTATGTGTATGTGTATGTGTATGTGTATGTGTATGTGTATGTGTATGTGTATGTGTATGTGTATGTGTATGTGTATGTGTATGTGTATGTGTATGTGTATGTATATGTATATGTATATGTATATGTATATGTATATGTATATGTATATGTATATGTATATGTATATGTATATGTATATGTATATGTATATGTATATAATACTTGAATATGTATAACAGATGCAGTAAAGAACCTTTCATATATATATATACTGTAATATATATATAATATTTATATTAAATTGTCAGCTAAGAGGATATATGTATATAGTTGGTATAATATCCTTGTATATACATTCCTGTGATATGAATATTTAGCAGTCAGCTAAATATATTATATGTATGTGTATATACGTGGTATATACATGTATAAAAGTTGCATTAAAATAATTTATATACATATTGTATGTTTTATGTTGTTTGCAATTCGTTTAAAATCTACACGCTCCTCTAAAGAATAACGATGCAACATCTGCATGAGAAACATCTTCACTTATCCAAAATGCAATGATTATAATTGCATTGCATTGGGTGCATTCTGACCAGGTGCATTCAAAATATTTCTTATGCGACAGTAATATCACCGTAGTTCGAAGGCAAGTTGTCGCGAAGTTCGTCTCATAATTACTTCGCGTTTGATTAACTTGACTTGTGAATAATTACATTGTTTGTCTTCTTGCTCATCTCTCTTTCATAATTTTTTCATCTCATTCCCTCCTTTGTAGGCTTGTTATAACATTAAAATAGCTTAGATTTCCCTCTAATCTTACTGTACTTATTTGCTTCTGAATGACCTTTTACACTAATAGTGTTCTAGTTTTCTGTATTTAAGCTGTGTAAGACAGGTCTACCTTGAACATTTAGATCTGTGGGCTATCCAGGCTAATTGTTCTGCTGTGTTTTAGTATAGTGGTATTTTAGTATTGATAATAATTATGTTATTTGATTCTGTGATTGTACCTGCTAGTATAGTTATTATAATATAATTCCTCGTAACTTGCTAATGATTGTGTTGTTTGATTCTTTGATTGTAAAAGCTAACAGACTTAATAATTGCGGGCAAACTTTAATTCGGTATCAGCTCTCCCCCTTATTTCCTTGCCCACACAAGTGCAGATTTCGAATGAACTGCAAACCACATCTGCACATTGAGTTGACAGTTTTATATACACGTCTCAATAATGCAGATTACCGTATTTTCCCGTGTATAAGAGACCCTTGTGTATAAGAGACCCCTTCAATTTTTAGGCAAAAATTCTGGAAAAAAGTTTTTTCAGACGGACATTTTTAGAGAGTAAAGTACAACTTTTTTCAACTCAGTGCGGTACTGAAAACAAAATAAAACCAGTTAATGTGTTGTAGAAAAAGAGTACTGGTATATATTAAAGTGCGTACCTGCAAACCTGTAACAGGAAAAGAGAAAACGAGGAGATAATGCCTGTGTCACGATGCTTGTATTGCTTACAACCGCTTCATAGTCGAACGCGACACGCAAAACAGTTGTAGAGCACTTATTTCTTTAAAATCATTAGTGTCACAATTTATGCATCTTATTGAAAAGACTTACTCCCATGTATAAGAGACCCCCTATTTTTAAAGTGAAAATTCTGAGCAAAAAAGGGTCTCTTATACACGGGAAAATACGGTAGTGAACCTCCACGCCAGTGAATGTTGTGACGCCTCAATTTCGAGTTTCCATTTCTGTCGCTCCTCTGATGACCCAGATTTATTCGGCAGGCGGCTGGCTTCTGTTTGCTTACATTCGCCATAGTAGCTGACACCCCTAGCTGCTACTGGTGCTGATGCTGATGAACTCCTGCCGATGAGAAGAGCGCGATTATGGATTAGCTGTGTCATGATATGGGTATCCGAGGCAGAATTCTAGTCGAACGTTATCGAGAATTCTGGGGCTCGTTGAATGGACGAAAGCAGACGCAATTAGGTCGAGAGCTAATGGCAGGGAAAAGGCTGCAGATGAATGTGATGTGATCGATTAGCGAACACCATGTGATCGATATGCAATATGCAAAATCTTTGTTGGAAATCAGTTCTTGTAACTGGTTTTGTTTAATGGACTGTCTCGTCTGTCTAATGGAATGGATGGTCTTAGAAAAAGGGAATAACTGAATGGTTGCAGGTCGTGCTTAGCCATTGAAGTTAGCCAACGTTGAGCCTGTGTTAGTATGTGGATGGGCGACAGGCGCTGACTCTTTTTAATGGCCTACATAAGGCCTTGCTATAAGTAATACAGATGAGTGGTCACAGTGTATGCTTAACAATTGAACAATCAAAGTTAAGCACTGTCAAACGTCCGCCAGTGTATAAATGGGTGACCAAAGAAAAACATCCCTGGGTGATTTTACCTGTCGTATTGTTTCAGTTACTTTTTGCATGCAATTCTGGACGAAGCAGAGGCACCCCTCCGGTCAAATGTTTCGTTGGAGAAATAACGTTGATAATGACCTATGTTCCGGGCCTGCCACAATCAGTAACATTACGTAATACCGAGTTGCATATTGCAGGCATTGTTCTTAATTTATTCGAAATTTACATCTGCTTCTAAAGAATTGGTGGTGTAATTTCTGTATAAGAAAATGTAAGCAATCCATTTAATAGCTAGGCTTGGTGTTGCTTAACTCGCCTAACAATGCATTTTCTATTCAGGAAAACGCCTTTAGCAGTAACGCCATTTTGTGAATAAGCGAATACATTAAAAGTGCGTGGGCGGAAATCACATATGTGAACATGTGCGCTCATATGAATCACTTGTGTAGGAAAAAATTCTATATGGATGAATTCATTTTTAAAATTCATTCCTATGTGGTGTCTTTATGGGTACATCAACTACATCTAGGGATACTACAATACATTGGGTGGCGCAGAAAAACATCTACCGAGCTTTATACTACAAGAACACTAGAAATGTGTGTTATACAAAGTTGAAATTTCACAGCATAATACTAAGGTATATCAGCTTATAATATTCTAGTTTACAAGTTTATAGTTTTAGCAGTTTTCAAGTTTTGTAGACGAAAATATGCCTAACCATCAACTGAAAAAAACTGCCAGATTGGCACGTAAAGCATTCAATTCGCTGCAGCAAAACAATAAAGAAACTAACCAGTTTAAATCATGGTCATCACTAGAGAAAATAAAGCATTGATAAAGATTTGTTTTCAAGAAAAATGGGATTTATTCCTCTGGATTACGGTATCTGGAAGTCCCTTAAAGCAAGACCCAATCTTACACTGTAGCTCAATCAACTCTTTAAAATATTGAAAGGAAACAAACTATTTTTTCAAAAATGACTTACGTGAAAGAATTTTATTACCACACAAACACAATTTCGCGTTCGCGCCACTAATTCTTTACTGTTACATGCATTTCGCCATTCGCTAGTTAGACAGGCACTAGCGCCTGCAATTTTGGAAACGCATTGCGCAAAAAAACAGGTGCTGTACATCTCAGTTCAGATGTGTTTGTTTATGACGAACTACACACGTTCGAGAGCTTATGCTAGAGCGCCACAGTAAACTTGCAATTTGAATTTTAAACTTAAAATTTGCGCATTTTTATATCACGCTGAACGTTGTACAGTAGCACTGTACTTCAATTTCCACGTTCACAAACACGTGGAACACACTTGTGAACCTAGCTTAACCTAAACTAAACCAAACCAAACCAAACTAGCCTAGCCTAGCCTAACCTAACCTAACCTAAACTAAACCAAACCAAACCAAACTAGCCTAGCCTAACCTAACTTAAACTAAAGTAATCTAACTTAACATAACATATACCTGTCAGCTTCCAAATGTTGCAAAAAGTACATTAACGGTTTTTTAGGAAATGGCCGACTTTCCCAGAAACTGTTTGCTGTACCTTTCCCGGATTCGCCAGCAAACTCCCGTGACATCGACAATACTGGAAACCCATCAACATCAAGTTGAAAGTTATATCATAATAGCATCCGCTGTTATTGTATGCTAATTACTCATAACCAATGTTCCCGTGGGTTAGCAATAAATAATTCATTAATCATGGCTTTAAAAAATAAATTATTAGAAACGACAATGTTTTGGAGTGGTTATGGATTATTCGAAGCAACTTAATTGTACTGTGGAAACGTACAATGTAGCATTCAGATCATATATTGTCCCTGTTTCCGCAAAGAAGCAGCTACTAGGAAAAAAACATCAAAGAAGCCGCACTGTTTAATAACACTCTGTAGATTATATGCGCACTCATGCATGTCTGCGTGCATGCGCATGCGCGCTACATCTCCTGTAACTTTAGCATTCTTGCAACATGGTCCAGTGACTTCTTTTTAATGGTTTGTTTTCGAATTGTCCACTGGAAGAGCAAATTGCTAACTAAATTACATCGGATTAGATTCGTTTAGTTTAAGTTATTTTAGGTTAATTTAGCTTTGTTTCAGTTAAGTTACGTTATATGAATTGATTAAGTTTGGTTAGGTTATGATAAGCTAAGTCAGGTAAGGTAATGTTATGTTATGTACGTTATGTTAAGTTGTGTTATGTTATGTTATGTTATGTTATGTTATGTTATGTTATGTTATGTTATGTTATGTTATGTTATGTTATGTTATGTTATGCTATGCTATGCTATTCTATTCTATGCTATGTTATGTTATGTTACGTTACGTTATTTTAAGTTAAGTTATATGATGTTACGTTACGTTACGTTACGTTATGTTATGTTATGTTACGTTATTTTAAGTTAAGTATGTTACCTTACGTTACGTTATGTTATGTTACGTTATGTCATGTTACGTTTAAGAGAACAGTTGTTTCAACAGTCAGATGAATGGTCAGATGAATGGTCAGAGCAATGTCTATAAATAGTGAATAGGTTGTACTAGATCGACAGATGATAAAGGTGACGTCATCAGTACATTTATGACGTCACAAGAAAGTATGATCATCTTGTTTTACCTTGTGACTGATGCCAAGCATGAAGGCCTCACCTGTGTTTCATCGTCCAAGCGGCTATGGCTACACTCATGGCGCTGACTACTATGGCTGCTCCACCTACTCCATCAGCTACGGTTATCCACGTAGCTTCAATAGCTACAGTTATGGAACTCAAGGCTACGGTGGCGGCCTCTTCGGTAGGCTAGGTTATGCCGGATACGGACACGCTGGTGGATACGGTTACGGTCAGGGCATCGGTTACGGTTATGGCAGCGGTTACGGTTGCGGTGTTGGTTTGGGATACGCTGCTGGTTACTGGGACCGTCATCGCTGGTGGTTCAGGCGGTTACGGTCGTGGCTATGGTCGCTAGTCTGTGTTGCTACGGTTAATCGTTTAGCTCTTGTTCACTGCAAGTTTGGAGCTATTCTCTACATGCTCATTCAAGATAAATTAATGGGCAATATTAGCATGTAAATTGGTACAAAGTAGTTTTTTGATGTTAAAAAAGAACAATTATTTCAGTTTGCAAAATTGTTTGTATTTGTTTATCCTTTATCCATATGTTTGTTTGTTTCATTTTTCTTTTGCTTCTCTTCTTTCCCCGCCTTTCCTCTCTTCTCCTCTCTTCTCTTCTCTTCTCTTCTCTTCTCTTCTCTTCTCTTCTCTTCTCTTCTCTTCTCTTCTCTTCTCTTCTCTTCTCTTCTCTTCTCTTCTCTTCTCTTCTCTGCTCTGCTCTGCTCTGCTCTGCTCTGCTCTCTGCTCTGCTCTGCTCTGCTCTCCTCTCCTCTCCTCTCCTCTCCTCTCCTCTCCTCTCCTCTCCTCTCCTCTCTTCTCTTCTCTTCTCTTCTCTTCTCTTCTCTTCTCTTCTCTTCTCTTCTCCCTTCCTCTCCTTCACTCCTTTCCTAGAAAAGCTAAATTTAATAAGCTTAAAGCATACTAAGCGACTAAATGTCTTAAAGGAAGACAAGATGATTTTTCATATACTACCTCGATTTTCAAATCCGATAAAAATTGTACATTTCAACACAATTAATACTGCAAAAACATTTGTGGTAATTAAATAATATATTAAAAACTTAATTAATGACGGGCGGACCCAACTATTGATGACATCATAAACTAACATAATTTTTAACAGCAAAAATTTTCCGTGAGCTTGTTGCAGGTGTTTTGCGAAAATAAAAGTACAGTGCTACTGTAAGATATTCAGTGTGTTGTGCAAAAACTAGGCAACTTTTAGATAAAAATTCAAATTTAAAATTTACTACTGTGCTCATGCATGAGCTATTGAAGGTGTGTAGTTCGTCACAAACTAACACATCTGAACTTAGAGGTACAACGCCTGTTTTTTTGCGCAACGCGTTGCTGAAATACATTCGCTAGTGCTAGTCTAACTAGTGGCGCGAACGCGAAACTGTGTTTGTGTGGTAATAATCCTTTCAAGTAAGTCATTTTTGGAAAAGTAGTATATTTCACTTCAATAATTTAAACAGAATATTATTTTGGCCTACAGTTTAAGATTGGGTCCGGTTTTGCTTCATATACCCCATTCGTAAGTGGCTTCAAAATGCCCTGTAAAACGGTACACGCATGCGCACAGGAGCAAACGTTTCGTGCCTAGGTAACCAAGCACAAGGCCTAATGGACAATCTGACACAACCGCAGAGTTATTGCTGTTAGAGACGTTTTGTTTGCACTGTCGATCTATAAAATATATATGAGGCAATATCAACAAGCTTCGTGTCATTAGTAATGACCGCCATTATTGTTTTACTTTCTACCTGCGTTAATTATTAATTAGAGGCATGTTTGCTGCTGCTTTGCCCGGGCGACTAAGAAATACCTGGCTTGACAAAGTCGAGTTTACACTCTAACCTATCAGGGTATCCACGACATGTATGTAAGGGCGCCGACGGGGATTTGGAAGGAGCATGCACGAGGTGGCCCACTTCTGCATAGGGGCAGAAGAGAGGACAGGTAGACAAGCAAGCATACGTGTAGGAAATGAGGCAAAGATACTAAGTGGGAGAAAGGAGAGGGGAGAGAGAAGGAGAGACAGGGCAAGAGAGAGAAGAGAACGAGAGAGAGAGAGAGAGAGAGAGAGAGAGAGAGAGAGAGAGAGAGAGAGAGAGAGAGAGAGAGAGAGAGAGAGAGAGAGAGAGAGAGAGAGAGAGAGAGAGAGAGAGAGAGAGAGAGAGAGAGACAGAGAGAGAGAGAGAGAGAGAGAGAGAGAGAGAGAGAGAGAGAGAGAGAGAGAGAGAGAGAGAGAGAGAGAGAGAGAGAGAGAGAGAGAGAGAGAGAGAGAGAGAGAGAGAGAGAGAGAGAGAGAGAGAGAGAGAGAGAGAGAGAGAGAGAGAGAGAGAGAGAGAGAGAGAGAGAGAGAGAAAGAGAGAGAGAGAGAGAGAGAGAGAGAGAGAGAGAGAGAGGGGAGGGAAAGGGAGAGAGAGGAAGAGAGAATTGAACGAATTGACTAACAAATGGTTTTATTATTGTCCTTGGAGATTCAATGAAGCCATGGAGTTTTCTGCAACTGTTACCATGTTAATGCATCAGTGAATGATCATTGTGCTGCTTATATGGCTTCATATCATTGCATGTTCATATATTAACGTGCGAATTTGCAGCTGGGGAAACGGTTAGAGGACATTATGATTCGAAATGAAATCGTGACGCTAGTTAAAAACGCATTTACGACGTTAAACAAAACAAAATTGTGCAAAGCAAACTACATTAGCATGCAGATGAAAGCTAATAACTGAAACGCATAAACAGAAAAGTTGAAAATGTTGAAAACAGTAAAGAAAGGCATATAGCTTCGATACATACGTATATACACAGGCTTCGATGGCAATAAGCTTACCTTAGAGAATAACCTTAGAGCTTATGCACATCTCTCTAAGCTACAAAGATTTATTTACAAAGTTTAACTATTTACGTCATTTTTAGAATTCGACGTGCATTTTTACTTGAACAAGTCATCGAATGAATGAGGGAACGAACAAACAAGCTGAAGCACAAATTAGCCAACCAACCCACCAACTCACTAACGAAACAAACAAAAAACAGAGGAAACAGCAGATAAAGGAACTAACAGACCAACCAACGTCCAACTGTCTAACAATCCAACTAATCATTCCATAATGCCACGGACCGACCGACTGATTGACCAACCATGAATGAACGAGCAACAAATGATTCTACTTGTGCGTGTCTTTCTAAGTTGGAACGGTAGATCTAGGAAATCTAACTGTGGATGTGACCTATTACCAAGCTGCAATTATTTTTCTGGAAAGAATTTTTGAAGAAATGAGGGATCGTTCCAGACAAAAATCTAAGGAAAGAGCAACAAATCAAGATCCAACTGTCAAATTCAATTCAATTCGCATTTTTATTTCAGACATAAAAATACATATAAAACATACATGCAAACTAAATAATGCGCACCCCCCCCCCCACACACATAAATAAAATAAATATGTGTGTGTGTGTGTGTGTGTGTGTACGTATTACTATAAAACAGAACATACAACTACAAAAACACACACACAAGAGAACACGCTATTTACATAATTATATACAAAAGACAATGCCTAACCAATCAGTCCATCCCGCGACGGACCAGCTGACCGATTGACCAACCAACCAATGTAAGAGCGAGTAACAAATGATTAAAAGAGCACATAAATAGTCAAATAATTTGACCTGCCGAAGGAATGGAAGTTGACGCATGGACGAAATGCAATACAAACAAAGAAAAGGAAATAAATGACAAACTAGAAAGTGAATGAGTGAGTAATTGAGTGAACGACTGAATAAATCCGTTGATGAACGCGTGCACAAACACTCTAACAAAAAGCTGAAATAGAGAAGAGAGAAGTCTTATAGTTTGCGAAAGATTACCTCAACTTCCCTTCACATAAGCTGTTTTTAGTTCAGCAAGGGCTTCTCTGGTTAAACTGAGTGTTGCCTCTTTCTGTTAACAAAATCTGATCTGCTAGAAAGTGTCGTGTCCTCAGGTCACGTGACTGGAGCCCTCACAAATATCTCTATGGTTTGTTTTCGTTTTCGCAACGTAGCGTCAGTTTTCAAGGACATTTTATCGTAAGAGATGTGAGAAAAATGGCGTCCGAGACAGGGTTGCAGTGTCCAGGCGCAACGAATCGAGTAGTTCTTCCCACGCAATGATTGTCTTTAATTTTCTCACTGAACATGCTGATTTATTGAAGCAGCTTCCCATAATTATGAAGAAATACTCGTTAATGATACCTGTGTGTACTTGGGTGAAAAACAACACATTGGTCTGTTCTATTTTGATATCCATGGCTTAGTTGGCCAATATTTATGGACAAACTCAAGTAAAGCCAAACCTGGTGTGAAAGAAAGGAAAGAAAGACACTACTAAATATTACCTTATCATTTCTAATTTAGAAAAACAACCGTGTTTCCCCGGGCATCTTATCTGTGGAATTCTCTAGCAGGGCTTTACACACGTGCAAAATACAACCCACAGTTGTCTCAAGAAGCAAATCCACAGAAACCTTCTGTCATTAGGAATTTAGTTAAACGAATTCTTGCCAGTAAGCCTTCCCACAGTTCCGGCGATTGATGTTGATCGTGGAAAAGGTCAAAGGCTAAGTGTACCAGACAACGCATTTGTGTACACTTGACAACGCCTCGCAGTCCATGCAATTGTAATAGTAACCGTTTTATCGGCTAGCTAGAACCTTACCTAGTTCATTTTTTCTTGTTCCCAAGCAAGATTCTGCAAGTAAATCACTCTACGCATAGACTAATGCATAGTTAAGTAAAGACCACGTAAAACAACTGAAGTTACTGAACTGATGTTTGTGTTACCCACATATCACGTGACGATTGTAGTTAATGTGTGTTGCTGTGGTACACTTAACCTTTGACCTGCAGCAACTGCGAATGCGCACAACGAAACTATTAAAAGGCTTATTACAGTTAGCCATTCTCTGTTAACGTGTACTCTTTAACATATTTCAGATTAACTTATGTAGTTTTATGATGCGTGTGTTTTAAAATATCATGCCTGGTGCAATATAAGTCTTTGAAAAAATATTTAGGCCTAGATATTTTCACATTTCATATTTAATAGTTCCTTCGAACAAATAATAACTGAGTTTACATTATCTTCGAGATTTTCTGTTTATAGAACTCTCGAGTTTTAAGTATTTAAGCATCTTATTGAAAAATTCAGTATTATATAATTAGTAAGCAAATTGCATGCTTTTTGTAGCACTGTATAGGGGCCTCAAAAAGAAGAAAAATTGCCCAACTGTGTATGACAAAAGTCCAAAGATTACCCACATTGCTGCTAGCGCAAGCAGAAACTGAAAGCAAACAGCGAGCAAGCAAGGGTGAACATTTAATAGCGTGAGATCATAAAACTGATGTTGGGATTTTCATCAGATGAATTGAACTACAGGAAAACGATTTCATAGTTGCAGATAGAAATGGAAAGCGGAATAAAAACTTGATGATTTTGTTGATAGATATTAGTCCCTTAAGTCCCCGTGCGTGCTGTGTATGATTTGAAACCAATGTCTATATATATATAAATTAAAATGGTTCACTCATTATAATAAAATTGAGTAATCCTCAGCATAATGTTAAAATAACAACACTGTTCAAGACAAATGCGTCCAGTGCATACTAAAAAAACTAAAGTGCAAAACTAAGGCCTAATTATATACAATAAATGAACATATTTACAAAACCCATATTAAAATATTTTTACAAAACAATATTACAAAAGTACATTAAATTTTACATGACATATTTTACACTATATATATACGTTTGACATGACACAATTAACAGAAACATGCTTTACATTACATAAACTTCACTCATTACATTTACACTGTTTATACATTTGACATTACAAAACTAACATAACACGTATTACACTACATAATTTTTTTAAAAAAAATTCATTTTTAATCGATTTATGGAGTCAGGGGCGGGGGTTTAAATCATAAATAGGTAGGCGAATTTTGAAGTGCAGTCAGAAAAACTCGCCTTTACACATTAAATCATACAGTATTGCGGGAACGATTTTGCTGTACCCAGACTTCATGTTTCAAGTAGCCAGAAAATGTAATATTATTTCTGCATTGCAATCCATTTTCAGTTATTCCTTAAAGGAAAACCGGACCCAATCTTAGACTGTAGGTTAAAACAATATACTCTTTAAAATATTGAAAGGAACAAACCATTATTTTTTTCAATAATGACTTACGTGAAAGAATTATTACCACACAAACATATTTTCGCGTTCGCGCCACTAGTTCTTTGCTAGTACGTGCATTTCGCGGGCACTAGCGCCTGCATTTCGGAAACGCATTGCACGAAAAACAGGTGTTGTACTTCTCAGTTCAGATGTGTTAGTTTGTGGCGAACTACACACGTTCGACGGCTCAAGCGTGAGCTCAGCGGAAATTTGAAATTTGAATTTTTGCCTAGCTTTAGTATAACGCACCGAATATCTTACAGTAGCACTGTACTTTAATTTTCGCTTTCGCAAACACGGGAATCGTATTCGTAGATTATTTTTGCTGTTGAAAATTATGTTAGTTTGTGATGTCATCAATAGTTGGGCTTCACCCACTATTGATGTCGTCGGGCACCTCAAGCACTTGCTTGTGCCACTGTTTAAATACTGGGGCCATTGTTTAATATAGTGTACAACGGTTGCCTACTGTAGCGCCATTGTTGAATATAGTGTACAAGGTTACGTAGAGCCAT
>JAQGDQ010000273.1:0-7500 GCA_030141605.1 Tubiluchus corallicola | reverse complement strand
CTACACATACACTTACACTTACACTTACACTTACACTTACACTTACACTTACACTTATACTTATAGCATGTATACATATTATAAAACCTGCAAAAGTCAAGATTTTTTGTCATATTGTATCTCCTTCTGTAAAAACTGAGGCTTCGATCTTTTTCATCATTAGTTTAAGCATAATTGATTATAGGACTGACAGAAATCGAAATCCACAAGTCTACAAAATCCCCAAATCCAGATCCACATTTTTCATCATTCTGTGAAATCGATCTGCGACAGATAAGATCATTCAACTCAAAGAGAGACAACTTGTCAAATGGCAACAAACAACCTCCTTGGGGGAATCTTGCAATTTAAGCAAAGTACAGCTATTCGGGTTTTACAGTTAGAGTCTGTCTCTAACAGATGCCAGGGGGCGGCAAAGAAAAAATGGTGACATTGAGAAGGGACGTGTTTGAAAGCAGCAAACGAATTGATTCATTCCAGACTGCCAGGCCAAGGATTCTTCCAGACTTAAGCGAAATCCCATTTCAGCTCTCTCAGCAGGGTTTCATTGGGCACAGGAGGATTCCTGAAAGTGTTTCGTTTTCTCTGTGCTCTCTTTGTGCCTTTTATTGCACAATAAAGTTACAGTAGAGTAGCTGCATTAGGGTTTCTCTCTTCTTTTCATTACCCACCGTTTTGCCATTTTGTCATTTTGCTAGCCAAATAGACCTAGACCTATTGTAGTTCCAAATTCCTAGACTATTCCTAGACCAACTGTAGTTTTCTTGAAGGTCACCTTCGATAGGATTCTTGTCTTTGTTTTTATTTTATTTTCTTACTACATTAGATTGAATTTAGTAAAGACATTACAGATGATTGAATTTTCTCTTTTTTTTTGTTCTTTTTATTACCCAATAGCTTTCTGCAATACGTTGCATTTTGACTTTGGTGTTCTTTTAAAAAATGCACTAGCTTGGTACATTGCATCTGGCTTGTTCTTTTTATCACTCACTAACTTGCAAGGGTAGATTGAATCTGCTTTGTTTTTTTTAATCTCTAGTTTGCTGCAGTCATTTTTACAGTACCAGCGATTGATGGCGATCGTGAAAAGATCAAAGGTTAAATGTACGACACAGCACATTTGTGTACACTTGACAACGCCTCGTAGCCCATGCTAATGCAATAGTAACAGTTTTAACAGCTAGCTAGAACCTTACCTAGTTCTTTTTTCTTGCTCCCAAGCAAGATCCTACTAGTAAATCACTCTATGCACAGACTGATGCATAATTAAATAAAGTCTACAAACATATTTGATATTTGTTCTTTTTATTGCTCAGTAATTTGATACAGTCAATTGATTTAATTCTGGTCCTTTTTATTGCTCAGCCAGTCAATTGCACTTAATTTTTTTGTTCCTTTTATCGCTCAGGAAATTAGCTCAGTGAACTGCATTTGACTTGTCTTCTCTTTTAATTAGTCGATTAGCTGGATGCTGTAGGTTAATTAATTTAGTTAGGAAACTTTCTGTAGTCCTTTTGTTGCTACTTGATACTGTACATGTTGATTATTTTTACAGTTCATTTATTAAATCACTGCAGATGAATAGCAAGCTGCTGACACGCTACAAACTTATGTTGTTGAACAATAAAAACCACAAAGTGTGTCATGGGTATAGTAAGCTGCTGACACGCTACAAACTTATGTTGTTGAACAATAAAAAACACAAAGTGTGTCATGGGTCATCTTGGTTTTTTGATTAACGTATTTAAAAGTTTGTTGAAGGAAAATCCTTCCTGTACTGAAACTGAATATTTATTTTGTGTCCACGTTTCTTAGATTATGGTTATGGTATTAATAATTACGTACTAAATATGTGAATATTAAAAATGATATAATAATTAGAACTTTGTGTTACATTTATCAGTGATTTAAAAACTTTCATCGTGTACAGGATCGTCCAGAAAAATGTTCCCGTAAAGTAACTTGTTGCTCTAGAGTTATGTAAAGGCATTTGTAAAGGGGAGATAAGAACCCCTGTAGCTCGATTCGTCCTTTTTCCAAAGACCTGTGCGTTTTTCAAAGTTCCAGCGTTGATGATGATCGCAAAAAGGTCAAAGGTTAAATGCGCCAGCCTTGTGTACACGTGTGTACTTGTGTACGCAGCCCATGTAATAGTAACAGTTTTGACAGCTAGCTAAAATCTTACCTAGTTAATTTTTCTTCTTCCCATGCAATATCCTGCTAGTAAATCACACTATGCACAGACTAATGCATAGTTAAGCAAAGTCCACGTATAACTACTAAAGTTATTGAACTGATGCAGCAGAGGGCTTTACTTTACCTAAATGTCACGTCACGTTTTCCTCCAAGACCCATCCCCCAGATTTCCTAGCGACGCTTCCTTTGGGTCTTAGATGCTGACATGGGTCTCTTTTAAAAACATGCCCATGCCAAGCATGAAGGGTTACGAGATCAATAAGCTTTTTCACAATTTCGTTGTGCGCACGAGCAGTTGCTGAGGGTCAAAGGTTACATGTACCACAGCAACGCGTATTTGCTACAACTGTCACGTGACGTGTGTGAAAGGCAAAGCCGTCTGCTGCATCAGCTCGGTAACTTGAGTTGTTTTAGGTGGACTTTACTTAATTATGCATTGTGTGCGCGTTGAAGCATCTTACTTGGAAACAAGAAAAAATGAACTAGGCAAGGTTCTAGCTACCTGTTAAAACTGCTTTGGCATTGGCTACGATGCGTTGTCAAGTGTACACAAATGTGTTGTCTGATACGCTTAACCCTTGACCTTTTCACGATCATCATCAATCTGTGAAAAGGTTTATCTGAAGGACATTTTTTCTGAACGCCCTCTATGTGCAAGCCTCTGCGTTGCACGCGGTTTAATGCCCTTTAACTTTTCACTGTAGAAATAGTTTCCCGTCTACAGTTGACAGTAATTTCTCTAGCATTATATTATTTACACAAAACAACAAATCGAAATTCTCGCAATAAGGTTTCGCCGCGCTATTTAATTTCAACCGTGCGTATTGATTCGGAACCGGATATAGTTGCGCCAGGCATTGGAAAACAAGTGAACGCGCGTTTGTCTGGTTCCCATAGGAGCCGTTTATGGACACACTGGCGAAATTATCGCCAGCATTTCGTTTACGATGATAATATTTCTCGCCCAGACGAACTAATTTATTTGGAAATGACTGAGTTTAATTTCCTGCCGACATTTGCTCAACTTTTAACCCGTGAAACAGCAAACAGGAGAAAAATAAGCACGTTGTTAGACAACTACCATCTTCTTTCTTTGTCAGTTTGCCAAATAGAAATATTGATTTTTCACATCTTTACAACTTAAACGGAACAGCCTATAAATCGTTATCGGCGTCATTGTTGTCGTTAATTTTGTTCAACCATCATCGTCATCGTCTTCTTCTTCTTTTCCTTATCATCATCATCATCATCATCATCATCATCAGTATAATCGTCATTATTGTCGTCGTGGCCATCATCATTATCAATAGCATCATTGTCGTTATTGTCATGTAACTGTGAAGAACTAGTGGCGCGAAAGCGAAATTGTGTTTGTGTGATAATAATTCTTTCACGTAAGTCATTTTTTAAAAAATATTATATTTCCTTTCAATATTTTAAATAGTAGATTGTTTTGACATACAGCTAAGATTGGGCCCGGTTTTGCTTTGCTGGCAAAGTTGTTGTAAAGCTTTTTTGCTTTCAGTCATGTAAAATATAGTTATTGTTTTCCTTTTCAGACGTCTTTTTATTCCCTGGGGCTCAAATCTTTTATCACTATATCCACTGTGATCTTGGTAGGACTGATCATAGCATATCATGCTTTAGAAGTGCAGGTAAGTTACTGATTTGCAATTTCTCCATCTTGAATAAAAATGAATAATGATAATGTATACATGATACATGACACAAAAAGTGAATGATGATAAGGCTTGAAAATAAATTTTTTTTCTCAAAATCACAAATGCACTGATTACAAGATTATAGCGCATGCAGCACTATCTATAATCATGAGAACTTACATTGTAATCATATCTTAGTACGAAATTAGAGAGTAGTTGGCATCGGTCGCCTTCACACCAATGAGTTCCTATGCATCCTGTATGGCGCCATCTCGAAAAATGCTGGTTAATCATAATGGGGGAGAATTTTTATTTTTTAACTAAGTCACTTCATTCATAATTTTTTTTCTGGTAAACTAACAGGTGCCAGTCCTGCTACTGCCACGACAGTTAAATAGGCCAGCAGAATAACCTGCAGTCTGACATTGATTTCCAAAATATGCCTTTTCAACCGCTATTTCTTTTTCCGTGAAATTGCGTAGTCGATCTTCCCGTTAAACATAATAGTCGTTTGTTTCAGTGTAAAAATGTCACAGAAAAATGTCACTTTGAAAAGTCACAGGAAAAAAGTGCAGGAAAAAGAAACAACCACAACCCTAACCACATCCCTAACTATAATCCTAACCCTAATCCTAACCCTAGTCAAAATTATTTGTGACTTTTTTCCTAGACAAAAAAATTGTGACTTTTTCCTAATGATAATTGTGCCTTTTTCCGTGACTTTTTCCTGTGACTATTACCGGTCACCTATACCAATACGTAACTAGAATAATTGATAGTGCCTTCTCTAGCCAAAGCGTATTTTTTACTTTGCAGTTTATGATTTTTGCTCAGCGTATGCGACCGATGCTTACTACTTCTCGTTCAAATGCACACCCGGTTACATGTATCATTGCCACAGTTCATCTGGTACAATGCTAGCATGACAAACTAACTGTGTGCTTTTAAATATTGAGTTTTTGTTACCAAATAACTTCATGCAAATCACGCAAGACGTGGCGATATGATAAATATGGTCGACGTTTGGGAAATAATTGCAATTTTGATGGCAGTTGTCAGGCTTCTCTAGAAGGAAAAATGGCGAACTGACAAATGTGGTTATCGTAGGTTCGCAGAATGGAGAATTAGTAAAAGAATTTAGAACTATTTATGTCATATAAGAGCTTACCAAAATTTCCCATTTATAGCAACAATTAAGCAGTATTACTAGTGCTACTAAGATGTATTGCTTAATATTCCTCTGATGAACATTAAATATAAAGTGAGAAGAAGATGGGACAGAAGCTACATCCTTGAGGAACACCTATATAATGCCAAGGCATCACCATTAAGCGGCGTTGTTAGTGCTGCTAAGATGATATTTTTCTGATGAAAGTTAAATATAAAGTGAGAATAAGATGGACAAAAACTGCATCCTTGAGGTACACCTATAATATCACAAAATGCTAAGGCATCACTATTATTGTTTTTAATTGCTCTCTAAATGCAACTGCCAAACTATGTAACTACTATACAGATGATTACAGAGGGTTGCAGAGTAGTCAACACATTTTGTAGATGCATTACCATTTACAGTTACCACACTTTGCTCTAAGTTCATTAGGCAGCTTAACCTGCAAAACGTCAGTCCAATAAAATCAATTTACACTTCTGGTTTACCTATACTAAAATATTAATTTGACGAATTTTCTGGCAACGTGATGTATATTGTGTAATATATTACTGAACAGGAAACTGAACGCAAAAATGACGAGCTTGAAACGTGGAAGACAGAACTGTCATCAAAACTGCATTATTAGGCACTTTATTATACATCTGTTAATAATATGTGATTATTGTTAGTAGTGTTATTACCAAAAATTATGTTGATTTGCAATGTTATATGCTAAAATAATGGCTATGACGTGTTTACAATAATTATTGCCAATCATTTGTTTATTTCCATGTCTTTGTTGCAAGGAATGTATGGAAATAATATTGTAAACATGCCATAAGGCGGCCATACGTTAAATCAAGCTCAAAATTACGTTACACAATACAAATATTCATTGTGGCAGCACAATTATAATATTGATGTATATAGATTGTGTTGTCTCATGAACTGGGTGCTCATGCACGTGCTCTCACGCCACACATGACATGGGTGCTTACATTTACACGCATACACATATTCATTTGGCTTTATAGCATCCTACGTGTACTATCTTGTATTGTAATTTCATTTCTGCAGTAGTTTTCTACTTACGTAACGTATTTAATGTGATTTCTTAGAACATTGTCTGCTTTTATTGTGCGTGTGTGCGTGTGTTAGTGTGCGGTGTGACGCTAACAACAATCGTTTGCGTTAGATTCCGCAGGAAACAATCATTGTTCTTATTTTCGCATTGTTTCCTTAAATTTCAAGCTACGCATTATGGGATTGGACTGGGCGCTAGCAACTGGTGGCGGAACGCCTCAAATCCTAAGTTCTTCTCGCTCTACGACTGACGATCCTGCTACGTCAAACTCAGTAAATAGCCTCTCTAACCAACTATTTATAGAGTCTTTAGCAGTAGATTTCGCATGTGTACTAAGAGTGAGTAGCCCAGTTCATGATCCAGCTTTCGATCAGGTTTGGCTGTATGAAATTTTTGATTTGAATAGAATCTTAGCGAGCATGATCCCGTAGTTATCAGGGCCTGGCATAGAGACCTCTAGCTGCTTGTTTTTTAATCTAGTTGCTTCATTGTAAAGCTCCGCTTGTTAAACAGCTTCGCCCACATTTCGGTAGGCAATAGTAAAAATATTTAACTTTGCCTCAGGCCCTAGTTCTTGAAAAAAATGCTTAGTTTAGCCCAACTTTGAAAACAAATATTAATTTGTAATTAAGCTCGGAGATACTTACACTTATTAGATGATGTTGATGATGATAATGATGATGAGAATAGAGACGATGATGATGAAGAAGATGTGATGATGATGATGATGGTGGTGATGATGATGATGATGATGATGATGATGATGATAAGCTATTGGGAACTGACAAAACACTGACAAATATCTGCTGAACTGATTGCAATGGTCCACCACGCATAAAATCTTGAATGAAATGAAGTCCATAACTTGTCCAAGACGATGTATTTCGACAGTCAAACCTGATCTCGCGAATTCCGTAGACGCACCGTGTTAGATTAATTTTAAGTGTGCTTTTTCTGCGTGCACCTTTGTGACTTCTCTTTAGATGAATAGCTTGCATTTTGTTGCATGGTGCACCTTTCTCTAGCCTATTAATACATCTAAAGCAAACTTTTTTCCTCATCCGGAAGTTTGAAGAATAGAATGCACCCTTTGCTTTTCCTTCACAGGATGAGATAAAAGAGGGCGGATTCAATCAGGAATATGAAATTTAATATCGAAATTTGTCCCAGATGATAACAATAATAATTACAATTAGGCCTAGTGATAAAATTACTGGTTAATAATAAGAAATTCGGAATTATGTGAGACCGGTCACGCAATGACCATTGAAAATTCTGTCCAGTACAGTCCAATATGGTTGGTTACAGTTAATGTGGACATTGGTCACGATCGTTCTTGATTTGTTTCTGGGGAACTTGAGTTTCAATAATGCAAACAACGCAACGGCTATTGTTGATAACAACGT
>JAQGDQ010001311.1:0-48102 GCA_030141605.1 Tubiluchus corallicola | reverse complement strand
ATTTGTTTCACCAGCCGGTGATCGTGCTGCCTGTTTGACGAGCGTGCAGCTTAGCTGACTGCTGTGTTGGTAAGTTTAACTGCTGACAACTTTTGACGCTAATAATGGCTGATGATAATGTAGCCTTGTGTTTTTTTAAAATTATCCTACCATAGCAACCGTTTATGTACTGAGTCAGAAATGTACTTAGCGCGTCTGACTGGCATTGAAAAGTCGTAGGTTCAATTCCTCTTCAAGAAACTTCAGATGTTTTTTTTATGAACTTAAAGAGAAGTTACTTATCTGTTTCAGGGAGTAAAATAAATTACTGTAATTTGTTTCATTCTTAACGCTGAATTCTTCATTAGAGTAATAACCATTTAGTTCAAGGTCATTGTTTTTCTTTGTCTAGAAAGAGCAGCACTTGAAATGACGCCACCGTGAGAATTACTTAATAGACGGACTTCCCTGGAAACGAGGGATTCGTGTGTATAGTCGGAAACCCTTCAATGTGGTTTTGTGTGACCCGAAACGGTCAACTTTTTCGTCTTAGTGAAGCTAGTGTCACGCCAGTGTTTAATTCCTCACGTCTGGAAAGTTTGCAATAAAAGAACGATGGAAATTTGCAAAAAATCGATGGAAATTTGCAAAAAATCGATGGAAATTTGCAAAAAATGATTTCTCTCAACAGCAAATTTGCGTAGGAAAAGTTATTGCTTCGTCTGATCCTCATACATTTAAATTTTATGCACAACATTGTTTGAGTTTTTTTAGAAGTGCTGTGTTTTGATGAGGTCTGTAATGGCACAATTGTTTTTAATGTTTTTAGAAAGTTTTTAAACTGACATTTGAGTAATTTGGTTATTTTTTGTGTTTCGAAGGGAACACACGTCATAGCGTTTTGATAGCTTTGATTTCTTCTTGCAGTGTTCTCATTGTCAAATGTTTGCAGAAACTGTGTAAGTAGCAGCCTTCCTCACTTTGCTGGAACTTTCTTGCATTTTCCAAGATTTCACAGCTATTAGGCGTTTACTTACTGATCAAACTTGTTAGAATGTTGGATCCAGGCCAGCAGCCTTTTGTGCTGAGTCACGTATCGATTGGGATGACTGTTCTAGGAAATACGGAAGCCAGACTGATTCATAGTCACTTGTGTAAACACTGCCCCCTACAGGCGTTCTTGAGAAACGTTAAATTTGCTAGGGCAGTTGTAGTTGAAATGTTTTTCACTTAGAAACCTGTATTTTGTTATTTGGGTGTAACTTTGTGAAGTAAAACATGCTTTTTGTTTTACAGTTTGAGTTTGTGTGTAGAATGTTCATAACTTGTAGCATTCAGTATAAATTCATTTCGTAGGAATGTTTGTTTTGAAAGGTTTTAGTCCTTTATCAATCTCTCTGCTGTTCAGAGAAGCAAGTTGACTAGAAATAACCAGTTACTTTTGGAAAAATTCACAAAAATTGTTTTCTCACTCTTATTTTGAAACTTGATTGTAGTTGTTTGGAAATTTTCCCGCTGCAAACGGTAGATTGCAACGAAATTGTTTGTTTTTTCCAACATCTAATTTCTTTTATCGACCTACGTATTAGCAGGAGCATTGAGTAACGTTTACGTAGCATCCGGAATGTGAAGCATTATACATATTTATTCCATAGCTATTTCGCAAGTGGATAACCTATAACATTGCATCAAAATTGTTTGTTTTTTCCTTTATCTAATTTCTTTTATTGACTTACGTATTAGCAGGAGTCTTAAGTAGCGTTTATGTAGCATCCGGATGCGGTAGGGTTATGGTGGTGCGGAATAGGTAAAATCGGTTTATATTGTTTTCAATGCAACCGTTTGTCAGACCTGCATTACACATTATTTTTTCTGCAGTTATTTCCCATTGATTTTTATTCTGCAAGTGAGTAACCCATAACACATTCCGGATGCTACATGAATACTCTTTACACTTATTTTGCTTATTTTTACGTAGTATGTAAGTCACGCCAAAGCACCGATCTCGAGATTTCTTTATCAGTAGCGCAACTTTCTGAATTCCAAGTTGCTGCTTCAAAAGTTTCAATTTAAGAGTTAACTATTTTTCTACTGTCATGCACCTCATTAAACTCCTCAGTGAATGAATCGTTGTGATAATAATTATCAACTACCAATAGTCGTACTTCTCTGTCAAACTTTTGTATTTAAATACGTCGATCTCGTCTCAGACTTGTAAATATTGCCGTCGGCTTTGAAATGCAACAATTTGACTGGATGTGACATGCGGGTAAAGCAAAACCGTCTGCTACATCAGTCCACCAACTTCAGTTGTTCTATATTGGCTGCAAATGGTTTTCCTGTTCAATACTATTTTTGATATGGTATTTTAACGACTATGAATTTGCTTGCAAGAGGTGCAATTGTGGTCATGTGACAATGTTCACCAATCCCAGCAAGTGATTGTGGTCATGTGACAATGTTCACCAATCCCAGCAAAGTATTTTAATATGTTAAAACAGCTTGTATTATTACGCAAAGACCCATTTGTCAGTTATTGTTGGGTGTGTTGAATATCGGGTACATTATTTGTATTTTCAAGTGCCAAAGAAATTTGTTTATTTTGGCCTAGTTTAGATAAACGTAATGAAATTTAGAAACACTTTGTAACATAATGTAGTATAAAGTGCATTAGATTATTGATTTTTTGTTAATGTTTTCCACATTATTACTACATGTAAATCATGCACAAGCATAATTGTTCTCATTTGTAAACTTTCTGTAAGAAGTAGATTATGTCTGTCTTTAGCGAAATCTCAAGAGTTTCTACAATCTTGTGTCAGTAATTTATTCTTTGCTTGTTGATTTCGTTTTGAGGAAATCTTACACAGTTCTGCAAGAACATTTGTTTTAGCTGTTCAATTTGTGTTACTGAAACGTCTATCTCGATACGTTATTCTTGTCATTACATTGTGCTGCCATCTATCGACAACAGGAGTAATCATTTCCAATACCATATAAACTTTGTCAAATGACTTAATTACCATAGTAGCTTTTAATGACGTCAGTTTTTCACTTTTGCATAGTTTGACAGTTGCATTATTGTGATTACATTGTGCTGCCATCTATCGACGACAGGTGTAATCATTTCCGATACCGTATAAACTTTTGTCATATGAGTTAATTACTATAGAGGCTGTTATTAACGTCAGTTTTTCACTTTTGCATAGTTTGACACTTGCGTTATTGTGATTACATTGTGCTGCCATCTATCGACGACAGGTGTAATCATTTCCAATACCGTATAAACTTTTGTCAAATGACTTGATTATTATACTGGCTGTTAATGACGTCAGTTTTTCACTTTTGCATAGTTTGACACTTGATTATTTCTCCATTATTTATTAATAATGATGTAGTTATTAGCTGCTGGATCAGCATTATTTATTTGTTTAATTGTTAGGATCCTTTGGATAATTTAGTTTCCAATTTATAGTGCTTTTGTGAATATTCAAGTAGTGTATATTATTATATTTATGATACACTGCATTGTTTTAATCTATATTAAAGCCTTGTTATTGCTTACGTTTGTGTGTGAAGATTTTTTGTATATACGAATGTAAAAAATTATATTTATAAATTTATCATGATGTTAGTTCTTAATAAAGTTTTAGCATAGAAATACATTGCTGTTTTTGTATATACATTTGCTTAGTCTTACGAATGCGTGATGAATGAGGATGACATTCATAAATAAGGAACGACTTTAATTTTGAGGATTCGCTCTCGATCCTTCTGCAACGTTTTCACAGTTTTGTTATGCACACGCGCGGTTGCTGTAGGTCAAAGTTTAAGCGTACCACAATAACGCTTCTTAACTATGAGCATCACGTGACGTGGGTAAAGCAAAACCGTCTGCTGCATCAGTTCACTAACTTCAGCTGTTCTATTATGCATTAGTCTGCGAGTATAGTGATTTACTAGCACATTATTGCTTGAAAACAAGAAAAAATGAACTAGGTAAGGTTCTAGCCAGCTGTTAAAACTGTTACTATTATAGCAGCAAGGGCTGCGAGGCATTGTCAAGTTTACACAAATACGTTGTCTGGTTCATTTGACCTTTGACCTTCATCATCAACTGCTGGAACTATGAAAAGGCTCATTTGAACAGTACATCCTTTTTGCTGTCCGAATACAACAAAGTTTCGGTGTGAATCACGTATATAACATTAAAACAAAAACAGAAGAAAGAAGAAAAATAAAAGTTGCAGTCTGCTCTTTGTTTGTTGTGAAAATAAGTATAATATTCGTACAGTATTTACACACAGCTAATCAAACGGTCCATGAGGCTGAGATAAAACAATAATAAATACTTTCACAAGACAATCTCTCTTTCTGATGATCAATGACTTTCACATTGAAGACTTTCACAAAGCAAAAGTTCATGCACTGCCTGATTATCATGGAAGCTCTGTAGTATCTTTGGTAACAATTTGTACACGATTAGTAGAAGCTTTGATGAAGCCAGTGGCAGCTCGTAGGTAGAATTAGTGGGGGTGCTGCTTCAGAGAATACTTAGCTATTGCTTTAATACTGTGCAAAACGAAACAAACGTGTATAACTTTAACGTTGTAATTTGCAATTGTTTTGATAATGTGTAAAACGAAACAAAAATATTTAATGTAACAATGTGAAACAATGCAAATTTTTAGCCATTGTTTTGATAATGTGTAAAACGAAACAAACATTTAATGTAACAATGGAAAACAATGCAAATTTTTAGCCATTGTTTTGATAATGTGTAAAACGAAACAAATATTTAATGTAACAATGTGAAACAATGCAAATTTTTAGCCATTGTTTTGATAATGTGTAAATCGATACATTCAAACACGTGTCTATTGACAAGAAACTGTGTGAGCGACAGTACTTTCTCTACTTGAACTCGGATCCATTCACGGTAAACTTGTGACAATTGACAAGAAACTGTGTGAGCGACAGTACTTTCTCTACCTGAGCTCAGACATGTGCACACGGCCGCATGCATACACAGCCAAACACCGCATTGCTGGAACACACTGCGCTGGATTGTGAAGCCACACAATGCTACCCTCACGTGCTCTGGCTCTGTACAAGTATAAAGAAAGAACTAAAGACAAAAGACTTATTGAATTTCATTGATAATATTGAGTGAAAACAAGGTGCTGCAGTTCCACCGTACCTACACACGAGCCGCCACTAGATAAAGCAACAATAACGGACCACCATTTCAAGCAATGAACGGCAATATATAAAATCCAACGCAGTTTGGCAATTAAAAACAGGATCTAAAAACCCTCAAATCATCAGTAGAACAATTTTACGTAAAAATATCTTGGATTTCTTAAAACTCACTTGCACTGATCCCCAAATCAACGGTCCCGAAGGATGTTTCCTTGACTCACGGATTACTTAGAAAGCAAATATCAAAAAGTCCTGTTTTCAGCATCAACTGTTTTCAGTTTCTTGATGAGCTGCGAGACAAAATTAATCAGCTGAACGGCGAGGAATCTGTCCTTGGAGGGCGTTGGCTTTAAGTTCTGTTTCTACGCTAGGCTTTATCCAGTGGTGTATTTACTCACTATTGTAATATTCATGGTCGTCAATTGAGCCAATCCTCGTTAAAATTTCTAATCAACGAGCTTGATTAATGAAGAACAGCATTAATGAACTATAAGACGACTCCCTAGTGTAAAATGCGATCATGATTAATGATAATATTATAATGTTTGGTTTCATCCATGCCGGCTGTACAATTGAAATGAGTCGCCAATTGAACACTGAAATTGAGTCATGAGAGAATGAAAATTTGGGAACTCACTGTTCTAATGGATGCAATATGGGAACTCACTGTTCTACTAGATGCAATACAGTCATATCTCGATTGGCCAGATCTCGCTTTTATGGATATTGGAAAAACCGGACAAAATCTGGACAGGTAAAAAAGTCCCAGCTTGTTTCGTGAACTGACCGCTAGTTGGCGGGCAGTCACTTTGTTTACCTCATTACATCAGTATAACCACGTGTATATTTCTATATGTAAAAGTACAGAGTCAATTATGCAGAGTTGTTTGAGTCAGAGTTATTTTTTACATACTTTTGCATAAGAGCGGCCCGTACTAGATGTTTTTGAGACAATTAGACGATTGATTCTACATTACTGTGAGTCTAATACGCGGCACCTGCTGTATTAGCTTAGGAACGGTAAATACGGACACAATAGGCAAATTCGGACAGACCGTCTGACCGCATTTGTCTGGCAAACCGAGATACGAGTGTAATTAATTTGGAAGATCGTTATTAATATTCCCACTTCACTGGCGTCGGTTGTAGCAGGTGAGAAACGCACCTGGCTGGTCAATATTTCAAAGGTTTAACATTTAGATTTTAGAAGATTTGTGCAGCCAATCACTAACGAATTGATTTGCTATTCACTAATCATGGGAATCCAGGTAAGGTTAGGGCATCCAACAGGTATTTCCTCAGTACCACTAAAGCAGGGTTCCCACAGTCGGGAAAAATCCTTGAAAATACAGGCTGATCTTGGAAAGTCTTGGAAAAGTCGAGGAAAGAGATAATTTGGTAAAAAGTCAGGGAAAATGATGAAAATGGGGTAAAAAGTCAGGGAAAATGATGAAAATGGGGTAAAAAGTCAGGGAAAATGATGAAAATGGGGTAAAAATCAGGGAAAATGATGAAAATGGGGTAAAAAGTCAGGGAAAATGATGAAAATGGGGTAAAAATCAGGGAAAATGATGAAAATGGGGTAAAAAGTCAGGGAAAATGATGAAAATGGGGTAAAAATCAGGGAAAATGATGAAAATGGGGTAAAAATCAGGGAAAATGATGAAAAAGGAACGGAAAATCAGGGAAATTGGAAAGGGCGGCAAATTCTGTTCAAAAATAATGATTGGATTAAGAAAGTTTATTTAATGTGATTAGTGTAATTTCGTTAGCACTACTGCAACTGTGCCATCACATTATATATCGGTATATGTATGAATGTCCATATACAAAAATGTTTATATACGTATACTGGTAATGCAATTTCAGCTGATGGTCATGGAAAATCAATATTTGGTCAGGGAAAAGTCAGGAAAATTTATTTTAAAGTTCTGTGGGAACCCTGTAAAGCCACTGAAAAAGCTAATACCTGCATGAGTTTTGAAAATACGGGTCTTATAGCAGGTTAAACAGCATTAATAACAACAGCCTGACAGCGGATCGTATTTTTGATCCTCCGTCAAAACACGGTCTTAATCTCCGGATATAAAAAATCTTGCACCAATCAGGTTAACAATATCACAGCTCTATTATAGTCGCTACGAATCGGCAAACGCTATAATTCCACTTTCACCGAATTTCGTCGCACCTCGGGAAATCGGTCCGCACCTTCCGCACCGGCATTCTCGCTCTTGCCGAGCGTGTCGGCGATCTTCGCACCGTTCGACTTGGAGTGGATGCTCACTTGGTTCTGCCGGTGCTCTAGGATTCGAGCGCGCACGATGTTCAAGTGGCTGCGGACGTATTCTTCGTGCGGCGCTAACTTTGCCACCTCGACTAGGCAACGTTCGGCTCGTAGTAAGTTGCCTTGTTCGACGTAGGTGACGCACAGATTATGCCTGGCCTGTACGTGCTCCTGATCTGATTCTATCACTTTCTCGAAACACTGGAATCAATATAGAAAAACAGTTGAACTAAAACAAATGACAGATTAGGTAAGAAAACTGACCAATAGGTAAAGAGAAAACAAAACAATGGTAATGTTTAGTAAAGTATAAAGTCAAACCTCGTTATACAGACCCCCATATTATCAAATTTATGTGTTAGATCAATTAAGGTCAAGAGAATGCAATTAATGTTTATTAAGTGACCAGATTAATTGAAACAACGTTGTAAATAGTAATAGTAAAATTTTATGTAAGTGGGACATTGCTAATTGCGCACGGCAACTCAGAAAAGATACAAGGTTTCATTAATACGGATACGTAAAAAACTTGCTAAGTAACGGGTTAAACGGTTGGTGATTTTCTAAACAGTTACGCCAGTTAGCAGTCAGGAAACAGTTTACCATCTCAACCCTAATAAACACCAGTGTTAAACGAAGTGATTCATCTATCTATCAATCTGATTATTTATCTCTCAGCCTCACCTTTTCAGCAGCCTCCGCATCATGTAGATTATTTAGATAAATATCACCCAGCAAAATAAGAGCCTTGTGATGATGTGGATAGTGCTGAAAATACAAAAACAATGTGATTATATAATAAAAAACAATGTGATTATGTAATAAAAAACAATGTGATTATGTAATAAAAACAATGTGATTATATAATAAAAAACAATGTGACTATGTAACAAAAAAAACAATGTGCTTATATAATGAAAAAACAGTGATTATATTATAAAAAACAATGTGATTATGTAACAAAAAAACAATGTGATTATATAATAAAAAACAATATGATTATATAATAAAAAACAATGTGATTATATAATAAAAACAATGTGATTATATAATGAAAAAATAGTGATTATATAATAAATACAATGTGATTATGTAATAAAAACAATGTGATTATATAATAAAAATACAATGTGATTATATAATAAAAAACAATGTGCTTATATAATAAAAAAACAATGTGATTATATAATAAAAAACAATGTGATTATATAATAAAAACCAAAGAGATTATATAATAAAAAAATGTGATTATATAATAAAAAGCAATGTGATTATATAATAAAAAATCAAACTCAACAAACACAATAAAACTGTAAAGATCGAAATCTAGCGAAAGAAAACGACAATTTAAACAAAAATTATGATAACAACAAAAGATATCAGTGAGGAAGCTGATTATTTGTAGTAAAAGAAGACAGAGAAAAGTTTTGGAAAACAAAGAAAAAGATAGTTTAACAGCCAATATGCAATATCTTCACCGTGGCAAGACAAGATAGTTTAACAGCCAATATGCAATATCTTCACTGTGGTAAGACGACAACCTTTGCTATCAATATCAAAAATTTCACAGCAGTTTTTATCTTTTGTCTGAAGATTTTTCTTCTCCTGCTATTCTTTAACTATGAATGTAACAGCCAAATGGTAAAAACTTTACGGTCTACGTACCTTGAGCAGTTTTAACAAATAAGGCACGGCTTCTAATGGTCGTTGTATATCCGTGGCTAACATGAGAGCTAAATTAAACAACGCGCTTCTAAAGTCTTCCTTTATCTGTAAATAAACAAACAAATATGATCATTAAGGTCGGCCACAGAAAAATATGTTTCTGTCTTACCCAGGGATGAGAATGACAAATTGCAAAAAACTCTGAAACAGGCCGGGGGGTTGGGGGCCGTGTAGACCATAGAGAGCCTAGTGGACTTAAAATATCAATTACCTTGTTTCATGCATAATTTAAAATACCCAACTATCAAGGATACATGATACCTAATTGTCTCAAAAACGCCTAAGCACTGACCGCTCCTATGCAAAAGTATATAAAAACTGTCTGCAAATGACTCAAATAACTCCGCACAATTGATTCTATATTTTTATACATAGAGATATACACGTGGTTACACTGATGTACGTGATGTAAACAATGTGACGGTCTGCCAACTAGCGGTCAGCTTGTGAAATAATGTACTGAATCCGTAAAAATTTTCTCAACGAATTTACGCGATTTACAAAAATGGCACTACTGGTCTTCCAAAAACTCGGAATTCCGCGTACCTGCGGAAAATTCTCATCCCTGGTCTTACCTCATGAGCTCAAAAGATGTCAGTAAAAAGGGAGGAAAAAATATATTTAAAATCAATTGAAAATCAAAGTTTGTTTATTTCCTTCTGGTTAGCAGTAATGTTTTAAGTTTTTTCAATGCACATTTTTTCACGCTTTGTTTTTTTGTTTCTCATTGCTAAATTATCATATAATTATCGATTATTGTATAATCTCTTTCTTGCGTCATGAAAGTATATGTTCTGATAATTATGGTGGTCGTACGTTTGTAGAAATTTACCACTGATGAAGAAGGCAGTAGCCTGTTGAAACGTTTGATATGATTTTTCAACTGTGTAAATTAAAAGTTTTAATAAAGTTGTGGTGTTTTAATTATTTAGAATTTGTTTTATAATTTCCGGTTTTGTTTAAATGCGACGTTAATGAGTTATTCATTTGCAAAGCGCTAGAAACCATCTATTATGCATAAACAAGAAATTACAAATACGTCCTTCAGCTACTAGCTACGATCCCCAACTTTTGGTTAAGTTTGTAAAACTGACTGACTAACTAACTTACCCCAATTGCTTTTTTGAACCAAATCTGAGCTTTTTCATAATCGCCGTCATCGGTCGCTAAAATTCCCAAGTTAAAATAAATCTTTTCGTTGTCCGGTTCGAAGTCCAGAAGACGAAATAACCTAAAATAAAATAAGATTTATTTTAAACATTTTCCGGAGTAGTTTGTGTTTCTGTAATACAGACTTATGAAAAAACTCAAGGTTGAATCCGGCCAATAACCAATTAACTAATAACAAAGGCGGCATTTGTTTACCACTAGGTGTCTCTTGCGGCGGCTGACAATACTGCCGAGCTGTTGCGTCATGTACCGGGAGTGAGAGAGACACACACAGTAGATAATAACGCAGAATATTTTCCCGTTAGTAATCAAGTCTGGTCGTTTTCAGCACTATAATTGACAATGGGAAACTAATGTGAAACTATAAGTTACACAGGTGAAGCTAATTTGTTTAACAGTTGGCACAATAGGACTAGACTGTTCCGAAGTCGACTAGCCCCGATCGTTGTTAATTAAGTGTTACATATTTTCACAACGGAGGAGCTTGCATACAGATTCAGTCTCTGTGTGGCCTTCGTGTAAACTCCATATAATACTCCTATTAAAGCTGCTTTCATACCGGCCAGTTATCCAGATGAAGCACGAACATTTTTAAACTCATTTTTAGCCAAAAACAGTAAACTTCTCCTACGTGAATTTTTTAAGAATAGCAGATTCTCTCACCTGTTATAGCCTAGAGGCCTGAGGTCTTCTCTACCGAGTTCTTGTATGAGAATAGCAGATTCTCTCACCTGTTATAGCCTAGAGGCCTGAGGTCTTCTGAAGAGTCTGCATGAGAATAGCAGATTCTCTCACCTGTTATAGCCTAGAGGCCTGAGGTCTTCTCTGCCGAGTTCTTGTATGAAAATAGCAGAGATTCTCTCAAGCACTAGTTGGCAGCCTAGAGGCCTGAGGTCTTCTCTACCGAGTTCTTGTATGAGAATAGCAGATTCTCTCACCTGTTATAGCCTAGAGGCCTGAGGTCTTCTCTGCCGAGTTCTTGTATGAGAATAGCAGATTCTCTCACCTGTTATAGCCTAGGGGCCTGAGGTCTTCTCTGCCGAGTTCTTGTATGAGAATAGTAGATTCTCTCACCTGTCATAGCCTAGAGGCCTGAGGTCTTCTCTGCCGAGTTCCTGTATGAGAATAGCAGATTCTCTCACCTGTTATAGCCTAGAGGCCTGAGGTCTTCTCTGCCGAGTTCTTGTATGAGAATAGCAGATTCTCTCACCTGTTATAGCCTAGAGGCCTGAGGTCTTCTCTGCCGAGTTCTTGTATGAGAATAGCAGATTCTCTCACCTGTTATAGCCCAGAGGTCTGAGGTCTTCTCTGCCGAGTTCTTGTATGAGAATAGCAGATTCTCTCACCTGTTATAGCCTAGAGGTCTGAGGTCTTCTCTGCCGAGTTCTTGTATGAGAATAGCAGATTCTCTCACCTGTTATAGCCTAGAGGCCTGAGGTCTTCTCTGCCGAGTTCTTGTATGAGAATAGCAGATTCTCTCACCTGTTATAGCCTAGAGGCCTGAGGTCTTCTCTGCCGAGTTCTTGTATGAGAATAGCAGATTCTCTCACCTGTTATAGCCCAGAGGCCTGAGGTCTTCTCTACCGAGTTCTTGTATGAGAATAGCAGATTCTCTCACCTGTTATAGCCTAGAGGCCTGAGGTCTTCTCTGCCGAGTTCTTGTATGAGAATAGCCGAATTCATGAGAGACTGCCGATGACCAGGGTCCAGTGTCAAGGCTTTCTCAAAGTATTCCAGCGCTTCGAAATGCTGATTCAACTCCACCAACACAACGGCAAGCTGGAAACGGAAACGGTGTTATACAGACTCCATGGTAACATTAGTAAACATGTACAAGCAAACAAACTCTCAAAATAAATAAAACAGTTTCAAAAGCTAATACGTGGAAGAAGCAGCCAGGAATTAAAGGAAGACAGGATGATTTCTCATATATTTTCCCATTTTTAAGTCAGATAAAAAGTATAGATTCCCAATTAATACTGCAAAACTGTTTCTAATAATTAAATAATGGATTAAAAGCTTAATTAAGGGCGGGCGAGCCCAACTATTGATGACATCACAAACTAACATAATTTTCAACAGCAAAAGTATTCTACGAGTGTGTTGCGCGTGTTTGCGAAAGCGAAAATTGAAGTTCAATGCTACTGTAAGATATTCGGTGTGTTGTACTAAAACTAGGCAAGTTTTAAGATAAAAATTCAAATCTCAAATTTCCGCTGTGCTCAAGCATGAGCTGCCGAACATGGGTAGTCCATATCAAACTAACACATCTGAACTGAGAGGTATGGCACCTGTTTTTCGTGCAATGCATTTCAGGTGTTACTGCCCCCCGTGTAACTAGCGAATGGCAAAATGCACGTAACAGCGAAGAACTAGTGGCACGAACGTGAAATCGCGTCTGTGTGGTAATAATTCTTTCATTTTTGAGTTATTTTGGAAAAAATAATATGTTTTCTTCCAACATCTTAAAGAGTAGATTGTTTTGACCTACAGTTTAAGATTGGGTCCGGTTTTGCTTTAACATTTTGTTTACAAGTGCAGACGATCGTTTCTATAGCAACTGTCATTTTCAATGCTATAAATCAAGCTAAAACAAACAGTTAGTACAATTATGACACTACTAATATAATCAATACAATACTCACACTACTAATACACTACTAAGGTACTATTTAATGCTTTGTTTACAATTTTCTTAACATCAGAACCCGTTTCTTTCCACTTGTTTTCTTACAATCTGAATTTCGCTCTTGCGATTATGTAATGATATAATTTATTCTATGCCTTGATTAGTAGCGTCATAATTGTACTAACTGTTTGTTTTGACTTGATTAATAGCAGTGAAAATTACAGTTGCTGTCGAAACGATCGTCTGTGTTAATAAAAACACACAGTAGTTTCTGTATTGTTAAGGAAACAATTTGATAATATGCATTTTGTTACGCAGTTGTGTCATAATTAATGTTTTTTAGACATAGACTTAGCAGAAAGTGGTAGTATCTTAGGGAGGTGCTGCCATCTTTTGGCTGTTTGCCTGTAAAAATAATTCACCTATTTCTTAAGCTGTTTACTGTACTATCTATCTGCATACCATTTACTGGGTTTCAACTAGAGCTAATGAGGTGTAACAGGAGTCCTGGCTATTGTATGTTGGGCAGTAGAAGTTCAGGTTTCATAGTCTGCTGGTAAAGTCCAGATTTCAAACTTCATAATGTAGTTTGTTAAAACTGCAATTTATGTTGAAACCCCCCCCCCTCTACACCGCCCCCACTTCTTTTTTTTGAGCACAGTAATAAAGGAAATCAACCTGTACCAAAGTGTTCATCGTTTTTTATTTAGGTTATGGGTTGCAGACAGACAGACAAACTGCACAAAACAGTTTCATAAGCATTCGAACTTGGCTCAAACACCTACACCGATTAGGTTTCTTGGATTTATCCTTGATAGCGGGATGGTTCCAGTACTGCCGCCATTATCTACATTAGACAGGTGGCCTTCTATTGTTCAGTGCAAGATGCTTGCTTAAAAAATAATGCTGCATATTTTTTCAGAGATAGCAATGAAAAAATGTCACTTTTACAGTGTAATGCAAATGTTATTTCATACAGTCGCTTCGAGCAATTGTTCGATATTGATAGTCGAGTGGTCACGGTGACTGCTTAGCCACACTCAACCAGGCAGAATGTGAGAATGAGAAAAACCCAGCAAGTAGAAACACTGCACCGGACGTACCGGATGCAGAAATTGTCTTACGTTATAGTAAATATCGGGATTGTCGTTGTCGTATCTCAGAGCCGTTTTGTACGAAGCATGAGCGTCTAGCGTTCTGTTCATTCGCAGTAAAACATCACCTCTGTTGATCAGCGCTTGTGTCAGGTCACTACGCATGCTGATGGCTTGACGGTACAGCTGCAAAGAAAATAAACGATGAGAGCTTGTGTCAGGTCGCTACGCATGCTGATGGCTTGACGGTACAGCTGCAAAGAAAATAAACGATGAGAGCTTGTGTCAGGTCACTATGCATGCTGATGGCTTGACGGTACAGCTGCAAAGAAAATAAACGATGAGAGCTTGTGTCAGGTCACTACGCATGCTGATGGCTTGACGGTACAGCTGCAAAGAAAATAAACCAAACGTCAGAAAATGCGCTAAAAGTAACGGAAGCGCTGAAAAATTTAAAACAGACACGAGACAATGTTCCACGTCCGGATCACACTGATATTGCAAGGTATATTAAAGTAACGTCCTCCCAACGTTTACCATTGTTGTCAACAGGTGGCACTTAATTGGCGAAGAACAAACTTAAAGGAAAACCAGACAATTCTAAAACTGCTAAAAATGCAGTGCAATATGGTTTTAGAAAAGTTTTTCTAACAGATTAGGGTGCTCATTAGGGCCGAGATGATTAGGCTTTTTAATGAACCGTTTAAATGATATTAATTGCGGCTCGTTAACCGTTCCCGATGATGTCATACATATAAGAAAATACCGAATGCACATGACGAACTAATGTGACGAAATTGCCTAATTCAAACCCCATTATACAATCATAGAAATTCACTCAACTTGGCATTTCTTCAGTTCGGAAATAAATTATGAACCATTTTAAATGTTTGAAGAAGTTTTTGAACAAAGAATTGAATTTATAAAGAAATAACCTCCCACGCCATTACCCCCTCTGAATCATACCATGTTTACACACACGCATCATGGAAACACCTCATGCGCAAACTCGTATGGATAAGCGGTGAGGTTCAAATCTAGCATGCACCAGCAACGAGTAAGCGGTGAGGTTCAAATCTAGCATGCACCAGCAACGAGTAAGCGGTGCGGTTCAAATCTAGCATGCACCTGCAACGAGTAAGCAGTGCGGTTCAAATCTAGCATGCACCAGCAACCAGTAAGCGGTGTGGTTCAAATCTAGCATGCGCCAGCGACGAGTAAGCGGTGCGGTTCAAATCTAGCATGCACCAGCAACCAGTAAGCGGTGCGGTTCAAATCTAGCATGCACCAGCAACCAGTAAGCGGTGCGGTTCAAATCTAGCATGCACCAGTGAGAACGTTCAACATGGCGGCATCCTCATAACATACGCGAGTGAAAAACTTTTTGCAATTTACCGTTTAGATGCTTCTTAGGCAAACAGATTAACTGAAACAATGTTGTAAATAGGAAAATTTTACGTAATGAATGAATGTATGGTGTCATCCGGAACGGTTAAACGGTCAACCGACAACAATCAATAATGTTTAAACTTTTAGTTAAAAAGGGCAACAGTCTCCGCCCCACCCCACTCACCGTATCAGCCTCTTCTAATCTGGAAGCATTTTTAGATATCAAATTAGCTAAGTTGACATAAACGTTTAGGTAGTTTGGTGCTATCCTAGCTTGATACGCTTGACCGGGTTGAACCTATAAATGAATAACAGCACAAATTAGGCACTAAAGTAAACAGTATATGCACGATGAGTCAGAAACTCAAGTTTTTTAACTATAATCCAAATTTACAATAAACTTTTGCAGTTTCTAAACTTCGTGATTATAAAGTAGTTTAAATAAGTATCACATAGATAAATGTATCAATAACCCTTTTCATTGTACGCATGCGGAGTTGCTATATGTCAAAAGTTAAGTGTACCACAGCAATGCATCTTAACTACAACCGTCACGAGATATGATGGTAAAGCAAAGCTGTCTGCCACATCAGTTCAGTAATGTCGGTTGTTTTACATGGACTATATTTAATTATGTGTTAGTCTGTGCATAGAGTGATTTACTAGCAGATATGATGAGATATGATGATAAAGCAAAGCCGTCTGCCACATCAGTTCAGTAATGTCGGTTGTTTTACATGGACTATATTTAATTATGTGTTAGTCTGTACAGAGTGATTAACTAGCAGGATCTTGCTTGGAACAAGGAAAAATGAACTAGGTAAGGTTCTAGCTAGCTGTTAAAACGGTTGCTATTACAACAACAAGGGCTGAGAGGCGTTGTCAAGTGTACACAAATGCATCTGGTGCATTTAACCTCTGACCTCATCATCATCTTCTAGCTAGATGTTAAAACTGTTACTATTACAACAGCATGGGCTGAGAGGCGTTGTCAAGTGTACACAAATGCATCTGGTACATTTAACCTTTGACCTCATCATCATCAGTTGTCGAAACTGCGAAAAGGCTCATTTGTTTTGATTGGCTGGCTAGTTTGAAGTGCTAATCAGACACACAGACATCAAGCAAAGGACAATTAAATATTTAATTAATTTTTTGTTGATAAATTAAATTTGCCTCCAATGTGAAAATATCGTTAATAAATTGCTAAATGAACTAAAACTTTTTTCAACACAATCTCATCTGTATTTTAATCTGTTTAACACACTTAATATTTCTTAACTAAAGAAACTCTTGCATTCTGTAGTAATGGTATACGGTAGACCAGGGGTGTGCAAATTATCTGACTAGCCGGGCCACATTAAACATTCCCGCAATTCCTATGGGCCAGAGGCAGTTTGGTCAAGGAGCCAAGTACAGTAGGACCTAATAACGATTTTTTTGCATCCGATTTGCACACATCATTACTACTACACTCATGAAACTATTTTAGAAGTTATTAAAATTTATACTAAAAACCATATATTTCGTCATGCCAGACAGTGACATTAAGTGACAACGGTCTTGTAAGGTTTAATGCCATCCGATCTAGAGGAAAAAACTACCCGCACTATCTTTCCGATATTGGTGCGGACTTCAGCTGGATCGCGTGGGCCGCACTTTCATTACGTTGACAAACCTCTTCGTGGGCCGCACAAGATCTCTCGACGGGCCGCAGTTTGCACACCCCTGCGGTAGACCGTATGTTTCTTTTCCTTACGTTTTTAATGTAACTGGTTGGTGTGAAACAAGCCAAACCGGGCTTTGAAACAATTATACAGTTCAAACAAAGTCTAACTACACAACAACAAGAACAACTGTACATTTAGTTTTGTACCTGAGGCATGAGAGCCATTGCTTTCTTGTAAGCTGACTCGGCTTGTTCGTAAAGTTTCATTGCTGCATACGTTCTACCAATGTTAATATGAGCGCCGATATCATCTGGTTGAATGCTGTGAGAAGAAAAACATGAATGTGATAGTTTAAAGTTGTACATAGGTAGACAGTATATTCAAACAGCTGCACCCCCAGATGCAAGACGTTGCGTGTGTACTCGGCACTAAGTACGGCTGGTACGTGTACTCACACTAAGTACGGCTGGTACATGTACTCGCACTAAGTACGGCTGGTACGTGTACTCGCACTAAGTACGGCTGGTACGTGTACTCGCACTAAGTACGGCTGGTACATGTACTCACACTAAGTACGGCTGGTACATGTACTCGCACTAAGTACGGCTGGTACGTGTACTCACACTAAGTACGACTGGTACATGTACTCACACTAAGTACGGCTGGTACGTGTACTCGCACTAAGTACGGCTGGTACGTGTACTCACACTAAGTACGGCTGGTACATGTACTCGCACTAAGTATGGCTGGTACGTGTACTCGCACTAAGTACGGCTGGTACGTGTACTCGCACTAAGTATGGCTGGTACGTGTACTCGCACTAAGTATGGCTGGTACGTGTACTCGCACTAAGTATGGCTGGTACGTGTACTCGCACTAAGTACGGCTGGTACATGTACTTGCACTAAGTATGGCTGGTACGTGTACTCGCACTACAAAAGCTAACAAAAGAGGGCAGAGATTTGTAAATAAGTCGTGTCTGGCCTGGTGGTAAAGAGGACAGCTAATTAAGTAATGACCGACTGTTTCATAAGCAGAACCACATTGACAACAAGGTGATACTAGCGACCCGTCGTAATTTATACATTTTCTGAGGTATAAATTGTGATTAAGTTGACAAAAACCAGCTTTCATTCTAGTATAGTGTAGAGATGAATTTAGAGTACCATTTGAAAAGTAAGTAGGCCGCTTATTAAAACGCATGTGATTCTTGAGTCGAGATTTAAAGATGTTTAAAGAGTCAGAGTGACTAGCATTACTAAACTACGCAAAAAAACATCAATCTCCAGCTTTTGCAGGGCAAAGGACCCCACTAACAACTTTCTAATTGGGCCCCGCATTTCCTAGCACCGGCCCTGTTGTATGAAACTGAAACATGCACCATATCGTACCATGACCGATCTGTTTCATACTAGTGTCGCCACCTATCCCTCGGAATGACAACTCTTACCTTGCTGCTCTGAGAAAATACTGCAATGCTTCACCGTGCTGATTATTCATTTCTAACGTGTGCCCGAGATTGTTGTACAGTTTGGCGTTTCTCTGCGTGAAGCGAAGTCCAGACATGAACAGCGAATATTCAGTTTTCCTACAAAAGAAAACTAGATCTGTAAAATGAATCTTTTCACAGCTCCAGCTATTGATGATGATTGTGAAAAGGTCAAAGGTCAAATTATACCAGACAACGTATTTGCGTACACTTGACAATGCCTCGCAGCCCTTGCTGCTATAATAGTAACAGTTTTAACAGCTACCTAGAACCTTACCTAGTTCATTTTTCCTTGTTTTCAAGCAAGAATGTGCTAGTAAATCACTATATGAACCGACTAATGCATAATTAAGCAAAGTCCACGTAAAACAACTGAAGTTAGTGTACTGTTGTGATAGTAACACCTTCAACAGATAGCTAGAGCCTTACCTAGTTTATTTGTACTTGTTCCTAATCAAGATCCTGCTAGTAAATCACTCTATGCTTAGATTAAAGCATAATTAGGTAAAGTCCACATAAAATAACTGAAGTTACTGAACTGATGCAGCAGACAGTTTTGATTTACCCACATGTCACGTGACGGTTATAGCTAAGACGCGTTGCTGTGTTACACTTAACCTTTGACCTGCAGCAACCGCGCACAACGAAACTGTGAAAGCCTCATTGCCAGGTTCTTCTTTGTGTATAAGAACGGTCTCCCTTCGAATGACAAATTTAATGTTTGTTACTGAAAAATGATTCGGTTCTACGATGCACAACGTGCTGTGTATTACTCATTACCTGAACGGTACTCGTCTTAAGTTGCGCGTTGACAATTTCCATTTGAGTTTTTCATGCGGCAGACGGCTTTGCTTTACCTGTACATCACAATAGGACAGAACTGATATCAAATTCCACAAAACTCTGCTTTGAAACTCCAAATTTGAACTCAGTACATAGAAATCTTATTTATAGAAATAACGGCTACTTACCAGTCTTTATTTCTAGCTACAGTCCTAACAGAATGTATGAGCACCAATACAGAGAGACCTGTGTACGCTGCCAATTTTAATTTCCTGCAAACAACAATGTAAGACGTTAAAATTACAAGAGCATCTGTTAGTTGAATACGCTTCTGATAGGTGGCGACACTAGTCTTGTAAAACTTTTCTACAGTATATTATTTAACGTACAAATAACTACTACAGCTTTTTCTAAATCAAATCTTAGATTAAATAAGAATTACCTCAGATAGTTAAATTTTGTTAAACATTCGATACACGTGGCTCAGCGAATCCACTAAGATAGGCAAAGACGCCTTTTTGTTACATTTTGAGTTGCAGACAAATAGGCGCTGTACCAAGATAAGCATGATCATGAACTGCCATGTTCATCTGTGACGAAGAGCTCATTTTTGTGACATCACATCAGCATCTTATAGCATTCTTTACTTACATGCTTGATGCACAAGCAAGATGAAAACATTGCACAAACTATCGTTAGTTTGTGATGTAAGGGATAACCCGTGTTCAATTGCCATTAATTAACTTTCCAAGGTAATTATTCAGACATTAGAAACAACTGCAAACTTTTATAGGCCAGAAAATATATATTTTGGACAGTAAATTAAAATGAGATCGAGTCTAATCAATCGTCCGGTCTTTCTTTAACTTATGCAAAGCACATTATCTACACTAAGTAACAGCTTGGATTGACAGATCTGGTGATAAATAACGTTAATTATTTACGTAACCGTCCAACATGTGCAAATTATCATATGCAAATTAAAGTTTTACTGAAATCGATACAGAATTTATAGTATGAAACAGAGTCAAGATAAAACCGCACAAGCTGAACTGTTGCGAAGCCATTGAACCGATAAACGAAGCCCAGGAACATGACGGATGAGAAGGAATGACTCGGTAATTTCGTGCAGGTAAATACCAACATCCTCGCTTTTAAATCATTAAAGATATAAAAAAATAAAATATCCAAATTCCTTCAACGGAAAATGAATTTTCCTAATACTATAAATACTTTAACAGCTCAAAAATAGCTCTCATGGTACTGACACACAGTGGCACGGTGTTGGGTGTGCAAGGTGTGCGGGACCGCACAGAGTCGCCAATACTTTCTGTTAATAACACTAAGAATAACACTTGATGCGCAGAGAAGATGCCCGCCATTGCACAAAGTGTGGTTAGTCTGTAAGCATTAGCTGCGTTGGGTTGCCGCTAATTACCTTTCCGAGTTAATTATTCAGTTATTAGAAACAATAGCTAACATTTATAGGCAAGAAAATGCACATTTTGGACAGTAAATTAAAATGTAATTAGACTCAATCTCATTTTAATTTAATGTCCAAATGTGTAAAATGTCCATACTTTAGAGAATCATCTGGTTTTCTTTTAAATCAGTTTAATTTAACGGTGCAGTACATCAACGCAGGTAAAAGTTACAACATTCAAGCTGCCGGATCAAGCTGAATCGAATTGCCGAACCATTTGGTTCGATTTAACCCAGTTCGTTAACCTACATTGTACTTTTGTTGTTAAAATCAGCTAAACTCAGCAAGAAAACCTTACTCAATCTGCAGTGACAAAGTTTAAGATTAATGATCATGTTAAATACATGGAATATCATGCAGCAGCGATAACCACATTAGATGCAGCGATGAGAATGACAAATTGCAAAAACCTCTGAAACGAGCCGGGGGTTTGGAGGCAGCATAGACCATAGAGAGCCCCCTTGGAGCCAGCAACAAGTTGCAATTTTGTGACCATAGAGAGCCTCTAAGTGGACTTAAAATATCAATTACCTTGTTTCATGCATAATTTAAAATACCCAACTATCAAGGATACATGATACCTAATTGTCTCAAAAACGCCTAAGTACTGGCCGCTCCTATGCAAAAGTATATAAAAACTGTCTGCAATTGACTCAAATAACTCCGTACAATTGATTCTATATTTTTATACATAGAGATATACACGTGGTTGCACTGATGTGCGTGATGTAAACAAAGTGACGGCCTGCCAACTAGAGGTCAGCTTGTGAAATAATGTACTGGGTCCGTAAAAATTTTCTCAAAGAATTTACGCGATTTACAAAAATGGCACTACTGGTCTTCCAAAAACTCGGAATTCTGCGTATCCGCTGAAAATTCTCATCCCTGTAAATGCAACGTTGAAAAAGACTTGCAACTCAAATCTTAACAAAACATCTGAGCTAGATACACAGCAGCATAAGTTTTCAACTTTAACATACCGAAACAGGTATAACAGCCGAAAGATTTCGCTTTCTAACTACTGAGCGGATGCACTCTAGCTTACCTTTTATCAACTATGTGCTGCCATCCTATAGCCACCATGATACAGAATCCCATGCTTGGCATGTACAGAATTCTCTCGGCGACCACGAAACCAACCGGGAAGAGGAGGTTCGTCGCGGGAAGGAATGGAAAGACTAAGAGAGACAAGGCCTGTAAGAAAGAAAACTATAGATTAGTTGTAAGCGTCATTGTGACTTGACTTGAGTTTGTATCTGTAAGTCCTCTCTTAAAGCAAAACCGGATCCAATTTTAAACTGTACCTCAAAACAATCGACTCTTTAAAATATTGAAAAGAAACATACTATTTTTTCAAAAATGACTTAATTCAATTGTAATTTATTTATCTCTTTATAATACTACAATAAAACATGATTAATAAAAGAATCTCTAATAAGTTTTGAAGAATGGTTAAAATGTATAGATACATCTAGAACTAGAGGAAGGATAGCGAAAAGACTATAAAGTCACCTAGTCTGCTATCCTTTACCGAATATAGATAAAATGATTTTTTAGATACTGGTGGGCATTGATGTTATCAGTTTAATTTAGGAAACATTAATAATTTTAAAATTATGACATTTTCTATATAATGAAGTAATCCAGAGTAAAGAAAATACATGAACTTTAATTAGTTGGCAACAAAATCAGGTCATTTTTAATTAAACTAAAAATAGCATTTAGATTTTATGTGAAATTCAGGTCAAAATTATTATGAAATGATAAAAACACTTTGGGTTAATAATGCAATTAATCAACAACAGGAGTTAAATACATTTTGATTTGAGTTCAACTTCATTATTTCTAGGCTTATTGATTAAGAACAAATCTACTGACTTGGACAATAACACTAAATAATATAATTCTCGAGATACTGATAAGACAAACATTTGGCTATAAAGGTTTTTTTAGTTATGCTGAAGCATTAAATAAGAAAATTCGTAAAAATAGTTACAAAATCAGACTTCATACTTGTTATCAATTTATAATTGTTAAATCATTATTATCAATTGTAATTATTAATTAATTAATTATTACCATTAATAATTGTTTTGCCATTTTTCTTCTTTTGCTTACGGCAAACTTGGAAGCTTTATACAAGCCGACGTAAAACATCACAGTTGCTAGGTTACGATTGTCCAGGGGCGTGTCCACCAGCGGTATGGTGCCCATGGTCCAATCACAGCACAGGTGCGCCGGAAACAGCAGCAGCGCAAAGTTGACGGGAAGCAGGTAGTTGAATGTCAGCTGCCGGGTCGGGAAGCTCGCGGCGGCAGCAGGATTGTCAAATCTGTAAAAGAAGAAAGTACAATAAACCTTTTCAAGGTTCCAACGATTGACGATGATCGTGAAAAGGTCAAAGGTTAAGTGTACCAGACAACGTATTTGTGTACACGTGACAGCGCCTTGCAGCCCATGCTATTGTAACAGTAGCCATTTTAACAGCTAGCTAGAACCTTACCTAGTTCATTTTTTCTTGTTCCCAAGCAAGATCCTGCTAGTAAATCACTCTACGCACAGACTAATGCATAATTAAGTAAAGTACATATAAAACAATTGAAGTTACTCAACCGATGATGCAGACAGCTTTGTTTTACACAGATGTCAGATGACGGTTGCAGTTAAGACGCTTTGCTGTGGTACACTTAACCTTTGACCTACAGCAAATGCGCATGCGCACAACCAAACTGTTATTTGCAAGCGCCAAATTTCAACATCTAGTTTAGTTAACAGGTTACATTCAAGAGAAATGAAATCATCAAATTGTGAAAAAAACAATGTCAGCGGCACTAAAATGGCTTCATTTATTTATACACATGAAAATCGTTAACTGGGAAGAAAAGAGGGATGAGAATGACACATTGCAAAAAACTCTGAAACAGGCCCCCTTGCAGCCAGCAACAAATTGCAATTTTGTGACCATAGAGATCCTCTAAGTGGACTTAAAATATCAATTACCTTGTTTCATGCATAATTTAAAATACCCAACTATCAAGGATACATGATACCTAATTGTCTCAAAAACGTCTAAGTACTGGCCGCTCCTATGCAAAAGTATATAAAAACTGTCTGCAACTGACTCAAATAACTCCGCACAATTGATTCTATATTTTTATACATAGAGATATACACGTGGTTACACTGATGTACGTGATGTAAACAATGTGACGGTCTGCCACCTAGCGGTCAGCTTGTGAGATAATGTACTGGGTCCGTAAAAATTTTCTCAACGAATTTACGCGAAGTTTTTCGCCACCCTTTCACGAATCACTTGAACATTAACTCAGATAATTTACTCATTTAATAATCTGGTCACTTTGTATCATATTATCATTTCATGCTCTGTGTTTTTATTGTAAAAAAAGTGAAAAATAAAGATACTTACTTACTTACTTACTTACTTACTTACTAAATTCCAATAGCTCTTTGCGGCATAAACTGCTTGTGTTAAACTTAACACTTTACCCTTTAACTGTAAAAGCCACCGGGCTGTAATGCGATCATAACTGTCTGCGTAATCTAATTATCCTTGTAACTTAAACTTAATATGTTCTGCATTTTGAAATAAACGCATTCTTATAATTTATTCAAATGCGAATTATTTCTACTGAATCCGTCATTCCTTGCAGCAAATGAAATTTCAAATCGAAATAGAACAAAGAATTAAATCAGACAACGGCTAGATGTAACTTAAAAGCGAAAACTGTTAGATATTTCCATAAATCTTGATTTATCGTTTTCGTATAAAACATATTTCGCATTCGGCTTAATGCAATAAAACGGAAATCAAGCAAGTCATATATCCGCTTCTTAACTTAATAAATTCGAGCATTTCAGCATCAGATCCGCTTCGTAATGATTCATTTGGGAGAAGAAAACATCTATTTTCAAAAGCTGTTAGTGACAGTGAACGGTGAAATATTTACCAGAACTAGGCTGTAGAAATAGCGAGAAAGCAAAACAAATATGGCCGTCATGCTTGCTTCCTTAAACTTATTCGTCTTCTTTTTCTAGTACCGGCACATAACAAACAATTCCTTTAAGTTTATTTTCAAACACTTAGTTATTTATTACATTATCAATTTCTTTTCTACTGGTCTGCTTAATCATTACCTATATTGGCTTTTTGTAAATACATAATTAGTGCATAATTTACCGTATCAATTTCTTTTCTACTGGTCTGCTTAATCATTACCTATTTGGCTTTTGTAAATACATAATTAGTGCATAATTTACTGTATCAATTTCTTTACTACTGGTCTGCTTATTCATTACCTATTTGGCTTTTGTAAATACATGATTAGTGCATAATTTACTGTATCAATTTCTTTTCTACAGGTCTGCTTATTCATTACCTATTTGGCTTTTGTAAATACATAATTAGTGCATAATTTACTGTATCAATTTCTTTACTACTGGTCTGCTTATTCATTACCTATTTGGCTTTTGTAAATACATGATTAGTGCATAATTTACTGTATCAATTTCTTTTCTACAGGTCTGCTTATTCATTACCCTATTCGGCTTTTTGTAAATACATAATTAGTGCATAATTTACTGTATCAATTTCTTTACTACTGGTCTGCTTATTCATTACCTATTTGGCTTTTGTAAATACATAATTAGTGCATAATTTACTGTATCAATTTCTTTTCTACTGATCTGCTTATTCATTACCTATATTGGCTTTTTGTAAATACATAATTAGTGCATAATTTACTGTATCAATTTCTTTACTGGTCTGTTTATTCATTACCTATTTGGCTTCTGTTAACTACTTAATTAGTGCTTAATAGACTCTGCCTATATAAACTGGTTGTATGTTTGTAAATTTACCACTGATGATGACAGCAGCAGCTAGTCGAAACGTTTAGCATTATTTCAACTCTTTAATGTAAAAGTTTTTAATAAAGTTGAGTTGTTTTTAACTATAAGTGCCACTAATAAATGTTATCAGCTGAAAACGTGACCACTTGGCCTTTCGCTGCCCCTTCTTCACAACATTCTTTAAGAACGGCTGTTACATAATACATTATTATCTTACATAACGCTATGCAGTTCATAATTACGCTAATCACAGTACCTCGCCTATTTGTTGGCCACGTGAATGTTTAACTTCGAAGGTTTAACAGAATTTAACTGTTTAATGTAATTATTATTTAATCTAAACTTTAATTTAAAAAAAGCTGTTGTAGCTTTCAATATTTTAGAGCAGGGGTGTGCAAATTGCGGCCCGCCGAATTTGTGCGGCCCGCGAAGAGATTTGTCAACCTAATGAAAGTGCGGCCCGGGCGATTAATTGAGTGTATCCAGCTGAAGTCTGTGCCATGATCCCAAAGATAGTGCGGGTAGTTTTTTCTACTAGAACGGATGCCATTAACCCTTACAAGACGGTTGTAGTTTAATGTCACTGTACTACACAGACTGTGTGATGCACATTACTAATATGCATTGTAATGAAATTACCACTATCTGTCCTGAAAGTAGAAATATATGGTTTGTAATATAAACTTCTAAAATAGTTTCTTGAGTGTAGTAGTAATGATGTACGCAGGTCGGATGCATAAACAATCGTTATTAGGCCTTTCTGTACTTGGTTCCTTGATCAAACTGCCTGTGGCCCGCAGGAATTGCGGGAAAGTTTAATGTGGCCCGACTAGGCAGATAATTTGCACACCCCTGTTGTAGAGCATGCTTTATTTTGAACTAATGTTTACAAAATCGTACGCTTTTCCTTTAATGCAACTTCGTGCTTCGACCAGTTAACAAGATAGCCATGCATACATAAAACCAGGCGTCAATTACGTCATTAAAACTTTACTGGCTTTGAAAAACTCTCACAAATTTTAATTGTTCGACTATTTTATTTTCCGTTTGCAGTCGACCAACAGCCATGGGCGTTTGTTAATCGAAATTTCAAAACAAATTTATGACGGCATTAATATCTTAATTACTTAAACATTTCTGAAATATCGAAATTAATTTAGAAATGAGATGGAAATTGCGTGATTAATGCGGAAATTTATTTTAATTTTCTAGTGTGCTCTATTTATCACCTCAAAATGATTAATAAACAGCTCAAGTTTTTATAATGACTTGCTGAAATTATATTAATTAATTATTTAATTGAGAAATCACTGCTGCCATTATTATGGTAAATTTTGCTGCGATGGATGCCGCTTTCCAATGTCCGATATTTTCATGCAAGCGGCAAGTTAACGTTTCACAGTTTCGTTGTAGTTGCTGTAGGTCGAAGGTTAAGAGTATCGCAGTAATGTGTATTAACTACAACCGTTACGTGACGGGTAGGTAAAGCAAACCCGTCTGCGTACCAGTTCAGTAGTATCAGTTATTTTAAGTGAACGTTACTTAATTACGTAGTGACTTGCTTCACTACGAACGTTACGTGACATGTGTGTAAAGTGAAGTCGTCTGCCGCATCAGTTCAGTAACTTCAGTTGTTTTATGTGGACTTTGCTTAATTATGCATTAGTCTGTGCTTAGAGTGATTTACTAGCAGGATCTTCTTTGGGAACAAGAAAAAATGAACTAGGTAAGGTTCTAGCTAGCTGTTAAAACTGTTACTATTACAACAGTATGGGCTGCGAGGCGTTGTCAGGTGTACACAAATGCGTTGTCTGGTTCATTTGACCTTTGACTTTTTCGCGATCATCATCAATCACTGGAACTGTGAAAAACCTTATTCAATGTATCAATGTGAATGAATGTGAACCTAAAGGGATAGTGGGAACTTAGAAACATTATTTAATTTTACGTATTGTGTAAATCTTATTCAATGGATCAATGTGAATGAATGTGAAGCTAAAGGGATGGTGGGAACTTGGGAACATTATTTAATTTTACATATGGTGTAAATCTTATTCAATGCATCAATGTGAATGAATGTGAACCTAAAGGGATAGTGGGAACTTAGGAACATTATTTAATTTTACGTATTGTGTAAATCTTATTCAATGCATCAATGTGAATGAATGTGAAGCTAAAGGGATGGTGGGAACTTGGGAACATTATTTAATTTTATGGTGTAAATCTTAATCAATGCATCAATGTGAATGAACGTGAACCTAAAGGGATAGTGGGAACTTAGGAACGTTATTTAATTTTACGTACGGTGTAAACATCGGCAACTTTGCACCCATGACCTGCATCCGTAGCACGAGAAGCAACACCGTACAAGAGAGAAGCACCATTAGTCGAAGCACCGCAGCTTTCAGCGAATCAGGTAGCTCGATTTTCCCCAGAAAAACCGCTCGAAACAGGTAGATTAATTCGGCCGCTTTTGCCTGTGAAAAACAAATTGCAAATTTTCAAGAAGTTGTAAATATACGGTAAAATACGTACAACTCGAACTTCTCAGGAGTTGAAAATTTGCTCTAGTCATGTGAAAATAAAGACAATGTTCATAAAAAAATTAGATTCAATCGCTCATCAATGTTGGACGGTACGCTAGTAACACTGCAACCCGTGAAAACGACAAACTGAGCCTTTAATCAAATATCAAACAACAATTTTTGTGAATAATTAAAAATAAATTAAACTCACAGCCCCCAATAACTGGAATAAAATAAGTGCCCAAGTAAAAATACACAAAACTATTTATAGTTTCAAAAACTACTTGAAAAGGACCATTTTTGATTCATACTTATAATACAATTTTAATGGTTCCATGTCTCATGCAGTCGCAATATATGGCCTCCAATCAATTATAATGCTATTTTAATATACCTCTATGTAAATTAAACATACACTGTGGTCGTTTCTTCTCCTCTTTTCCTTCTTCCTATCCCTAATCTTACTATTTTTTTCCATTCCATCATTTCTTCTGACCCTAGCCATTCTTTCATTCACTCATCCTTCCCTCCCTTCCTTCTTCCTATCCCTAATCTTACTATTTTTTCCATTCCATTATGTCTACTAACCCTAACCATTCTTTCATTCACTCATCCTCCCCTCCCTTCCTTCTTCCTATCCCTAATCTTACTATTTTTTCCATTCCATCATGTCTACTAACCCTAACCTTTCTTTCATTCACTCATCCTTCCCTCCCTTCCTTCTTCCTATCCCTAATCTTACTATTTTTTCCATTCCATCGTGTCTACTAACCCTAACCATTCTTTCATTCACTCATCCTCCCCTCTTTTCCTTCTTCCTATCCCTAATCTTACTATTTTTTCCATTCCATCATGTCTACTAACCCTAACCATTCTTTCATTCACTCATTTGTGCCACCTTAACAAGCCAAGCTTTCAAGGTGTCATACAGCAACTCTTTTATTTGGTTAATTTGACTTCATCAACGTTTTTTTACCTATACTGTTTCTTTTTGTTTCAATAATATTGTATGTTGATGTATTGTATAGGTATTGCTGGAGTGAAATAAATTGATTGATTGATTGAATAAAATGACTGATCCACCCCTGTTGTAGTCCGAGTAGCATGGTTAATAGAATTCAGCAATAATAATATTGTGATCTAGTTATTAAAGCACGTTCATTAAGCCATGTTGTATGCAGTGTTTTGCTAAGGTAATACAAGAAATCTTACCAAGATTCCTGAAACTAGCAGCTACAAATGTAATGTGGTTTCACACTTTCTGGCGGAATTTCTCGCTTGGGGGGGGGCCTGTTTGAGACTCGAGTTCGAGATAGGCAGGTAATTTCACTTAAATACTTCTAAACTGTATCGAGAATTCGGTTTGAACTATGTGATAAGTCGAGTTACAGATTAATTTTGAGCTACGCGATGTTTGTTAAAGAGAAAATCCGTTCCACAAGATCTGTTCGAGATCCGCAAGAATTTGCTACTTAAATTTGCTGTTCTTTGTAGTGTACTGTATTAAGGAAAGCAGCGGACCAGACGGTTTAGTCTAGTGGTAATGCGTTTACTTTCTGGGAGGTCGTGAGTTCGAACCAGCGGCCGGGTAATACCAAAGACTTTAAAAGTGGTACCTGCTGTTGCCCTGCCTGACGCCTGGTATTTAGGGTAAAAGTGGGGTAATAATAGTCTCTGTTATGTAGTTGTAGGTTGTTATTTACAGTCGGCGATAATAGCTCTTTGAGCTAATGTTAGTTGTTGAACCAAAAGTCGATTTTAAATAAAGATTATTATTATTATTTATTATTATTATTATTATTACAACTACAACCACTCAAAATCTTGTTACAAAGTCTGCAGAGTCTTTTTTAGACCTTTTTTCTTTGATTTCATCTCTTTTCATTTCGGACGAGTGAAATAGGCACTGACTTTGAAAATTTTCCTAATACCGGTTACCAGGGAAACAAATTTTTCACGATCATTTTCATCAATTGTTTGGATTGTACTGTATTTAACTGCAAGGATTTTAGTTTCCAAAATCCACAGCAGGAGGAGAATTTCCCGGAAAAACGCAAAGAGAAATCAAATCCCCATTTGATCTGGAAACAAATTAGTAGGATAGGTGCAAAAAACAGATGTACGATCATTTCTTTGGAATGATAAACCTCCCTACTGAAATCAAGATTTATTAGAATTAAAAGGAATTAATCAGAATTAAAGAAACTACGATTTTTAACCTAGCCACTGGGGGGGGGCACGCCAGCCCAACTCAGTGCCGGTCCCAAGCCCGGATAAATAGGGAGGTTTAGGGTCAAGGGCATCCGCCTGTAAAAACTGCGCCAAAACCTTCTATGAATGAGTCGGTGAGACTTAAAGGTAAAGTCCAGAAAGGAGTGGTCAGACCCGCTCTAATCTATGGGCTGGAAGCAGCTTCTCTAAAGAAGACCGAAGAGAAGAAAATGGGTGTGGTGGAGATGAGGATGTTGAGATGGATGGTGGGAATAACAAGAAGAGATAAAATTAGAAATAATAATATCAGAGGAGCAGTAAAAGTACTGGAAGCCTCGCAAGATTGCGATGGTATAGACACCTGAAAAGAAGAGTCGGTGAAGATCATGTGGGAAGGGAAGACATAAATGAAGAGATGGTCAACAACAGGAATGCGTGGAGAAGACTCATTCACAATGGCGACCCCGTATAAGGAAAAGCTGGGAAGAAGAGGAAAGAAACTAGTTTTTTCAGCTCCCATCTTTCTCAAACGAAATGGCTTCCATATCATCACAATTCCTCATCAATTCTCCGGGGAAGAACAACTTAATCGATTGAATTCGTTAAAATCCTTCGTCGACTAAACAGTCCATCATCAACATTTTTGCATTGCTGGCAGCTATGATAACATTTGCGCGGGAGCAATTATCTAGAAACAATATTATTGTTGCTGTCAATTTGAGTAATAGCCCATTGAATTTAAATGCGCAGCCGTTGATCGATCCGAAGATAAACCCGCGTCATCTTGCTCAGCATTAAAATTTAACCTTTCATAAACAAGTGTTTGTGCGGTTAAAACATTCAAGTGCACAACTTGTCAATTTTCTTCCCACTTTAAATGCAGGTGGCGCAGCCATTCATCGACACACGATACGCACCTGTCAAGTTCTTGGCAGGTGGTGAACAAAAAATAGCAATAAAGCTATAATAATATTATGCGAGACTGGTGCTGCCACCCACGATCAATTTTGTTATAATAACAAGCTGATTAAGCTTTAAAAAATTTCTCTCAATTGCTTCATAAATGCAGCAGTGTCAGACAGTACCTACCAGGGATGAGAATGACAAATTGCAAAAAACTCTGAAACAGGCCGGGGGTTTGGGGGCCGCGTAGGCCCCCATGGGGGTTCAAGGAGGTGAAGCAACAGTAATTTCATGCAGAACCTCTAAGTCGACTTAAAATATCAATTACCTTGTTTCATGCATAATTTAAAATACCCAACTATCAAGGATACATGATACCTAACTGTTTCAAAAATGCCTAAGTACTGGCCGCTCCTATGCAAAAGTATATAAAAACTGTCTGTAATTGACTCAAATAACTCCGCACAATTGATTCTATGTTTTTATACATAGAGATATACACTGATGTACGTGATGTAAACAAAGTGACGGCCTGCCACCTAGCGGTCAGCTTGTGAAATAATGCACTGGGTCTGTAAAAATTTTCTCAACGAATTTACACGATTTACAAAAATGGCACTACTGGTCTTCCAAAAACTCGGAATTCCACGTATCCGCGGAAAATTCTCATCCCTGGACTGGTGCTGCCACCCACGATCAATTTTGTTATAATAACAAGCTGATTAAGCTTTAAAAAATTTCTCAATTACTTCGTAAATGCAGCAATGTGAGACAGTATCTGCATGCAGTTTTGAATGCAAAGAAAGACATTTCTCTAAATGTCTTGCTAGCTAGTCATCGACAATAATTCTCATTCAAAAATAGCTTTATTTCTTGAAGGCTAGTTTAGAACGGCTTTGTGAATTATTGCCTTGAAGAGTCCTGCTTTGCAAGTTGAATGGTCTAAAGGGAAATAAGTCAGAGAAGCAGAATAAAGAAGAGAGCTAAGCATAGAATGGCTTTCCGCAATCTTTTGTTGAAACTATTCAGTTTTACGTAAGATCTTTACGAGTCAAAGAAAAACCGTTTCTTCGACATAACGATGCTAACCATCTTCATCTTTTCATTCTTTTCATCAGGTAAATTACGTAATTCAGCATCCATGGTGAGGCCGGCCATAAAAATTGTTATCTCATGAGCTCAAAAGACGTCAGTAGAGAAGGAGATGTTTTTTAAAGCTTTGCGAATGTTTAAAGTTGAATTGTGGAATATTTAAAATCTGTTGAAATCTAAGTTTGTTTATTTCCTACTGTCTAGCAGTAATGTTTTAAATTTTTTCAATGCACGTTTCTTCACACTTTGTTTTTTAGTTTCGCATTACTAAATTATCGTATAATTACTGATTATTGTATAGTCTCTTTTCTGTATCATGAACGTGTATGGTTTGGTAATTATGGTATAAGTGGCAACACTACTCGGCTGTTAATACACTGATTTGGTGGAAAATTCAACACTTTTTAGCCTCCAGTATCACGAGAATCATACAAAATGGCAACACTACTCGGCTGTTAATACACCAATTTGGCGGAAAATTCAACACTTTTTAGCCTCCAGTGTCATGAGAATCATACAAAATGGCAACACTACTCGGCTGTTAATACACCAATTTGGCGGAAAATTCAACACTTTTTAGCCTCCGATACAATGAGTGCCATGCAAAATGGCAACACTGGCCGAGAGTTAGCCGCAAAAAAACATGGCCACGTCCCGCAAAATAACAATGTTATAATAATTATTGCGTTTACATTTTTAAAAAAATGCAAAATTGCCGCTCGTGTGCTCAATGTGTGTTAAACAAATTAGCTTCACGTTGTGTTAGGCAACTAGAATATTGTGTTAGGGTAGAAATGCCATAATAATTTTACTCTGCATTACTTAAAGTGGTGCAAAACTGCCAAAACTTGTTTAATCATCAAGTTATTGGTTTCTGTGATTATGAGCTCAACGTATGTACGGCAGAGATGTGAGGCAACGAATAAATATGAGCAGAAAATAGTAGCAATGAGCGTTAATACTCTGTTGTCCATTTTTCAAGTGCAAATTTGGCATCAAAAGACCTATCTAGCGGTGGACGAATGCGGAAAACCTCATTAATTAATTGGTTAGTGGCCGGATGCATGCTTTCCTGTAAAACCAGTAAGATTTCAACAGGAGTGTGAAGTAGTCATAGTTACCCAAGATTTCGTTCAAAAGCTTGCAGGAGGAACTATCATACGGTTTGTTTGACAGCCTCCTTCCCCCTTTCTCTCTCCCCCTCTCTGTGTGTGTCCCTTGCTCTCTCTCCCTCCCTCCTTCCCTTTCTCTCTCTCTCTGTGTGTCCCTTGCTCTCTCTCTCTCCCTCCCTCTGTCCCCCTCTCCCACTCCCACTCCCACTCTCTCTCTCTCTCTCTCTCTCTCTCTCTCTCTCTCTCTCTCTCTCTCTCTCTCTCTCTCTCTCTCTCTCTCTCTCTCTCTCTCTCTCTCTCTCTCTCTCTCTCTCTCTCTCTCTCTCTCTCTCTCTCTCTCTCTCTCTCTCTCTCTCTCTCTCTCTCTCTCTCTCTCTCTCTCTCTCTCTCTCTCTCTCTCTCTCTCTCTCTCTCTCTCTCTCTCTCTCTCTCTCTCTCTCTCTCTCTCTCTCTCTCTCTCTCTCTCTCTCTCTCTCTCTCTCTCTGTCTCTCTCCTTCTCTTTCTCTCTCTCTCTCTTCCGACTTTCTTCCAATGCACAACCTAGGACGTTTGCCATCCGGTATGAGAATTAAAATTTTAAAAACTAATTACCTTTTGAATAACGAAGAGTTCGTATACGCAGCAGACGGCTACAACGGTAATTCCTTGTTCTTTGCATAGCATAGCAGCGGCCACCAAAGCCACAGTCAAATACAAATATGGCCAATCTGTAAAAAAATTATACAACATCTGTAAGCATTTCTTACCAATAAACCTTTTCACAGTTCCAGCAATTGATGATGCTCAGATCAAAGGTTAAGTAAGTGTACCAGACAACACATTTGTGTACACTTGACAATGCCTCGCAGCCTAAGCTGTTGTAATAGCAACAGTTCTAACAGCTAGCTAGAACCTTAACTAGTTCATTCTTTCTTATTCTCAAGCAAGATTCTGCTAGTAAATCACTCTACTCACAAACGAATGCATAATTAAGTAAAGTCCACGTAAAATAACTGAAATTACTGAACTGATGTGACAGACTGCCTTATTTTACACACACGTCACGTGACGGTTGTAGTTCAGACGCACTGCTGTTGTACACTTAACCTTTGACCTACAGCAACTACACGTGCGCACAACGAAATTAGGAAAAGTTTATTGTTTTCAACACCTTATTGAAAATTATGAATTGTTTATTATATCACTATCACACCACAACTGTGAACTTTTGCTTAAATAAAAACGTGGCTGCTTAAAAATGTTTTTGCAAGATACAGAAGTATCGTTGTCTGTTTTACTATACATATTTTTTATTATTATAAGTCTTTTTATTAAACAATGAATACATTGCTTCCCCTCTCTTTGCAGGGGTTCGTTTCGTATACAAAATATAGTTATTTACGATAACAATATTATACATAATGCCAATTTTGTACATACATACATACATACATACTCTAGTAGTAGTGTTTCAGTTTGCTAACTTTTACATAACTTTTACATATATACATCAAAACCAAAACTTTAACTTTCACAACACCTATTAAGAATACATTTAAAATACATACATCTTTTACCCTATAATTTATATAACGATTAACTCAGTACATGTTTTTTCTGTAAATATAATTTGAATTACTTTATAACAATTTTTTCCACACAAAATCTCTAACAATATTTACATATGCCTGGCACACATCTTTATCTCTTTTTAGATAAATCTCGCTTATGTTGGCTGAGGGCAGAACTTGTCTTAAATTCATTCGAAAATGGTGGTCTACCAGATCACAGTCAAATATAATGTGTTCTGGTGTTTGAGGAGTTGCATTATTACAATGACAGCAATCTGTATTTTGTTCGCTTATTCTATACCGAAATGATTTAGTTCCTCTATTTAAAAGTAAGTTTAATGCAGTTGCTTCAATAAGCCTTTCGAATATACATATATGCTGTGAAAGTCATTTTTGAAGTTGTTGTTCAATCACTTTGTTATGGTTGAGTTTAGACACAGAGAAGTATGGATAGGAACCAAAAATCTGTAATAAATATTTGCACTGCACACAATAGAAAAGTGTTTATTAAACTACAGAAAACATGAGTAGCAAAACTGCTGCACTGAACATTGAGCAAAAACTAGAAAGCAAAAACAGTCAGTAAAACCTGTTTCACAGCCAGTATACAGGTATTGAACTTGACCTATGCAGAGTTGCACAGGCTTCACAACAACCATTAATTTTAAATAGGGAGAGGACCAGTGTGTATGTAGTCACTGGACCATACAATTATACTGAAGGTAAGTCAGCTGGTAGAATGTAACAGGATTAGCACATAGATGGCAGCACCTAATTACAATTCCAACTTTCACATATGCCTTTTACTATACATAAATACATAGAAGCCTATGTTTTTATTTCGACAACAAATTTAAAATTTTGCAATAACTTTTGATAAAGAAATGGTTACACATTCTATCTATTAAATCTAATCTTAAATCTAACTTTTGATAAAGAAATGGTTAAACAATCTATCTATTAAATCTAACTTTTGATAAAGAAATGGTTACACATTCTATCTATTAAATCTAATTTTAAATCTAACTTTTGATAAAGAAATTGTTACACATTCTATCTATTAAATCTAATCTTAAATCTAACTTTTGATAAAGAAATGGTTACACATTCTATCTATTAAATCTAACTTTTGATAAAGAAATGGTTACACATTCTATCTATTAAATCTAATCTTAAATCTAACTTTCGATAAAGAAATTGTTACACATTCTATCTATTAAATCTAATCTTAAATCTAACTTTTGATAAAGAAATGGTTACACATTCTATCTATTAAATCTAATTTTAAATCTAATTTTTGATAAAGAAATTGTTACACATTCTATCTATTAAATCTAATCTTAAATCTAACTTTTGATAAAGAAATGGTTACACATTCTATCTATTAAATCTAATTTTAAATCTAACTTTTGATAAAGAAATGGTCACACATTCTCTCAACTCGACACACAAAACTTATCCTTGTAATCTCAGCGTGTCGTCTAATCACTCAAGGAAAGCAAGTTTAATCTGAGCACTTATTAGAAAAACTGCAGTACAATTTTTCATCAGCAGCCGAGCATTGGACAGGACAACAAAAGCAAAGAGCTCTCTGATCGCACCTGCTATCAGAATCAGCGGTTAGCTGTGTACGATTGCTTCAAAGTAATTAGTTCCACATGCAACGGTGAGTTTTGCACTACTAATAGCACTCTTGCTGCCTGCTACGTCATTACCTATGATCAACTGTTTCATTTATTTCTCATTTTCTACTCCTCCGCCGGGATTAGTGCGCAACAATATGGATGATGGATTAAAAAATGTGATCATTGTACGATGATGATTGCGTTGTAATTGTTCTTGTCCTCAGGGATGGACATGCTGTCCAGGATGAATGATATTAGAAGAACTTTCATTGATTTGATAGTGGTCAAAGTGACAACAAAAAGGGATGGACATGCTGCCCAGGACAAATGATATTAGAAGAACTTTCATTGATTTGATAGTGGTCAAAGTGACAACAAAAAGGGATGGACATACTGCCCAGGATAAATGATATTAGAAGAACAACCATTGATTTGATAGTGGTCAAAGTGACAACAAAAAGGGATGGACATACTGCCCAGGATAAATGATATTAGAAGAACAACCATTGATTTGATAGTGGTCAAAGTGACAACAAAAAGGGATGGACATACTGCCCAGGATAAATGATATTAGAAGAACAACCATTGATTTGATAGTGGTCAAAGTGACAACAAAAAGGGATGGACATACTGCCCAGGATAAATGATATTAGAAGAACAACCATTGATTTGATAGTGGTCAAAGTGACAACAAAAAGGGATGGACATACTGCCCAGGATAAATGATATTAGAAGAACAACCATTGATTTGATAGTGGTCAAAGTGACAACAAAAAGGGATGGACATACTGCCCAGGATAAATGATATTAGAAGAACAACCATTGATTTGATAGTGGTCAAAGTGACAACAAAAAGGGATGGACATACTGCCCAGGATAAATGATATTAGAAGAACAACCATTGATTTGATAGTGGTCAAAGTGACAACAACAAAAACTTACAATGAACGTCTATAGTTTTTAGTTGAAAACTAATCAATTTTTTCAAACTAATGACACAGAAAAATAGCAAAAATGTGGCGTCACTAATAAACCTTTTCACACTTCCAGCGATTGATGATGATCGTGCAAAGGTCAAACATTAAGTGTACCAGACAACGTATTTTTGTACACTTGACAACACTTCGCAGCTGTAATAGTAACAGTTTTAACAGCTAGCTAGAACCTTACCTAGTTCATTTTTTCTTGTTGCCAAGCAAGATCCTGCTAGTAAATCACTCTACGCGCAGACTAATGCATAATTATGTCCACGTAAAACAACCTGATGTTGTTACTGAACTGATGCAGCAGCCGGCTTTGCCTTACACACGTCACATGACAGTTGTAGTTAAGATGCATTGCTGTGGTACACGTAATCTTTGATCTGCAGTAACTGTGAACGTGTACAACGAAACTGTGAAAACTTATTATAGAGCTGTACTTCAATTTTTGCTTTTGCAAACACATGCAAAACGCTCGTGGAATATTTTTGCTGTTGAAAATTAGTTTGTGATGTCATCAATAGTTGGGCTCGCCCGCCATTAATTAAGGTTTTAATCTATTATTTAATTATCAGAAACGCTTTCCAGTATTAATTGTGTTAAAATGTATACCTGTTATCGGACTTGAAAATGAAGTAGCATATGAAAAATCATCCTGTCTTCCCTTAAGTCTTATTATTAAATTCAACAGAGGAGGTAATTGTCTTGGAAAGTTGCTCGGCGATCATTACGTAATTTAGTTGATTAACATCAGGCGGTTAAATACACACGTAGGGCTCTATAATAACTGCAAGTCGAATGTGTGAGGGGTGGAAATTGCTGAATGCGAGAGAAAATTGAATTCTGTGATTTAATTAACATAGCATTGTCTGCACACTTCTCGGTGTTGTAGACTCGATCAATAGCCTTGCTGTAATTAGAAGATGGACTTCAGTAACGTCTGAGATTATTGCCTCAAGATTTTTATCTTACGGGAGTGCCGGTGAGGTTTAGCGCGCACTATAGTTCCAGAACTGATCAAAATTTAATGCCGACGCGTTAAGTACGGTCGTATTTTTACTGACACACCAAAAATGGCCGTAGCAAGCTTGCCACGTGATTTTATTGTCAAATTACAGTTAAATTAAAATTAGTTAGGGTGTAGCGAGGTAATGTCCGCCATCGACTTTTTATATACTCAAATTAGGTCATGTGACCTAGGCTGGCTTTTCATAGAATATATAAAATATTTATATATTATTTGCACATAGTATAAAATATTATTAATTATTAATGCAAATACAAAGAAGAAATCTAAATGTAGCCAACATTACCCCAATATATTATTTATTCAAGGCCAGCTCTAACTAGGTGGACGCTCTAGGCAATAATTATTTTTGCGCCCTCTTTTCAACGGTCAACCTTTTCCCTGAGGTCCACAAAATTGAATTTTTGTAGTGTATAATGGTACTTACGTATTAAACTTATATTGTAGTGCACTAATTAACTATATAGTTAATTACCTATCTATAGCTTGTGTTGATTTCATTTCAAATTGAATTTATGGCTCTAAGCATGTGATAAACGTGTTCAACTTTTCTGTCCCTCGCGACAATACCCGTAATCTTAACGTGTTCTAATTACGCACAAATGATTGGTCAAAATTGCTTAATGACAACGACACCGACGCAGATAACAGGATTAGCGAATGCACACACAACTGACACAAGAACCCAGGTAATAGGAAACAGGAGAATAAAAAACAGTAGACTAGGTCTATAATTCTGGAAACCCTGTTATAACAATGGTTTGATTGGCAGTTGACAGGAAATGCCGGATGTTGGATAGGCAAGATTTGCTCAGAAAGAAGTATTCAAACAAATATAATACGTGAAAATATGATGCGAAAGAAAAAACTGACACAGAGAAAAAAGAAATCTGACTACGAAAATAGAAGTTGGTAAATTACAAAATGCATGAGACGAATCCATGATCAAGTGCCATAAACTATTGTATGTTAGCCTGCAATTCAATAATATTCTCATGGGTATGTTTCATAATATTCACTCTTTTCCTTTTCTTTATCACTGATTGGCAGAACATCACTAACTGACAGATATCATTAATTTGACTGGAATATCCTTTTGAACCTCAGAATTTTAGCACCTGAAGATTAGTGGTGAGCATCGAATGTTTGAACGACTTTTTTTAGTTAGAATTCGATTCAAAACCTAGAACTATAGCTTCGAATAATGCAGCACTTCAATCACATACGTTCTTTATCATTAAAACGTTTGAAACACAGGTATAAGTTAGCTGTGATTTCTGTGCGCAATTTTAAACAAATTATTAGTGGTCTTACTGCAGAACAAAATTGAGTAATATGCATGATCTTCGTAAGACTAATTTTTCGAAAACTTGTTCGAAAATTTTTCAATCTCAATTAATTTGAAGTACAAAATTCTGTTCAATTCGAATTCTAAAGTCAAAAATTCGATTTCTGGTAGAGAATGTTCACCCATATTGAAGATGATTAAACTCGGGACATATAAACATACTGTTTGGTGGTCCCTGGCACGGCACAGCACATTTATCAGCCACAATAACAATGTAAACGTAATGCACCAACTCCCTCTAGAACTCTGCACTCATTCTGACATCAGTACTGCAACAGCAAGCTCGTCGAGTTTTCTACTGAGGCACGGAGAGGGAATTGAGAAAACTAGCTGCTTTACAAAGTCACCAAACGTTATAGAACTTGACACCGGCATAAGGAACCTCTGGTGCTAATGAACTCGTTTTCATCTTTAGAAAGTTAAAAAAAGGCTTCACAAAGAATTTATCGATGCGGAAGCACCCTAGACTCAAATCTAGGGAAAATTATGGCTGAAAAACGAAATGGCTTTGCCTAATGTAGAATAGCCCTTCTCAGCAGTGCGTAATGGAAATCATAAGTGATTTATATTCCAACATAAAGACTATAAACCTTTAGTCGGGAGAGTGTAAATCAATTGTGATTATGATATATTGCATGCGTACAAGCAGACATAAGTGTTGATGTCTCATGTGCCTTGTATGTGTATGCATGAATAATAAAAGCATTTAAGCATGTTAATAATTGCGGACTGGGTAAATTGATGCTTGGTATTGGAGATACTGAAGTTAGACGATGGTTACAGTGCCCTATAATTTTATAGATTTTAGATAAATCTATTATAGGGTTTGTGATAGGTCAAACTTGAAAATCTTATGTGTCTTGAACAAAAAGTGCAAGACTGTGGTAAAAATCATTGTTGCTGCCGCAGTTGTTGTCAGTGTCACTGTTGCTACGATTGTTGCTGCTCTTATTGCTGTGATTTCATAGCTGTTGCCGCCACAGCCATCAGTAACAATGGTGGTCCACCACTGCCATTGAGGTTGGTGGTCATCATTGTGGCTGTGGTCACGGTAGATGTTGTTGTTGTTGTTGTTCCCACTGCTTTATTGTTACTTTTGTTTGCACTATTGTTTTTATTGTTATTGGTGTGTTGTTGCTGCTGCTGCTGTTGTTGTTGTTGTTGCTGCTGCTGCTGTTGTTGATGCTGCTGCTGCTGTTGTTGTTGTTGTTGTTGCAGCTGCTGCTGTTGATCCAGTGTTGTTATTGTAGGAGCTGTTACTGTTGTTGTTGATGGTGGGTGGTGGTGGAGGTGGTGATGGTGTTAATGTTGCTGTTGTCAAAAGTTGCTTGTTGTTGTTGTTGTACTGTTGCTGCTGTTGTTGTTGCTGTTGCTGCTGTTGTTGATATTATTGTTGTTGATGATGATAATGATATTGTTGTCGTAGCTGCTGTTGTTGATCCTGCTGTTGTCATTGTAGCTGCTGTTGCTGTTTTTGTTGTTGTTGTTGTTGTTGTTGTTGTTATTGATGGTGTTGGTGGTGATGGTGGTGGTAGTGGAGGTGGTGATGGTGTTGTTGTTGCTGTTTCCAAAAGTTGCTGTTTGTTGTTGTTGTTGCACTGTTGTTGTTGTTGTTATTGCTGCTGCCAGAAGTTGTTGTTGTTGTTGCCATTTTAGCTATTATTCTTGTCTTTGCTGTTTTAATGTGTAAATGTTTCATTATATCTTTGTCAGTCAATTCTCCTTGGTTAAAGTCAAACGTCTCATATCATCACGGACAATTAATCGATATCCGAGCAAAATTACATTAAAATTCATCAACGTGTCAGATGGTAGTGCAGATTTTATGCATGTATAAATGCGCACTGTCAGCATACGGCACGGTGAGACGCCATTTATTGCAAGCTTAAACCGTCTCTCGAGTTTAATTAATTGTAAATGGGGATCATAAAGTCTGAGCCGAATCATCGAGTTGGTTTTATCGCAATGTGAACGAATATTACAGCCGTTTACACCTGCACGTTTGAAAATAAATGTATATCGCGCGATGATTTCATTAGACTAATGAGATTTATTATAGGTAGGAGAGGTTGTAAACAAAGAGGCGGCAGTCAGGCAGGCTATTGAGAGGTCTGTGAGAAGATGCTGAGCTGTAAGGATGCAAAGATGAAGCTAGGCAGATCCAACTCATGCAGTCGCAATATATGGCTTCCAATCAATTACAATACTCTATGTAAATTAAACATACACTGTGATCGTTTCTTCTCCTCTTTTCCTTCTTCTTATCCCTAATCTAGCTATTTTTTTCCATTTCATCATTCCATCTAGCCATTCTTTCATTCACTCATCCTCCCCTCCCTTCCTTCTTCCTATCCCTAATCTTACTATTTTTTCCATTCCATCATTCCATCTAACCATTCTTGCATTCACTCATCTTCCCCTCCCTTCCTTTCTTCTTCCTATCCCTAATCTTACTATTTTTTCCATTCCATCATTCCATCTAACCATTCTTTCATTCACTCATCCTCCCCTCCCTTCCTTCTTCCTATCCCTAATCTTACTATTTTTCCATTCCATCATGTCTACTAACCCTAAACATTCTTTCATTCACTCATCCTCCCCTCCCTTCCTTCTTCCTATCTCTAATCTTACTATTTTTTTCCATTCCATCATGTCTACTAACCCTAACCATTCTTTCATTCACTCATCCTCCCCTCCCTTCCTTATTCCTATCTCTAATCTTACTATTTTTTCCATTCCATCATGTCTACTAACCCTAACCATTCTTTCATTCACTCATCCTCCCCTCCCTTCCTTCTTCCTATCCCTAATCTTCCTATTTTTCCATTCCATCATGTCTACTAACCCTAACCATTCTTTCATTCACTCATCCTCCCCTCCCTTCCTTCTTCCTATCCCTAATCTTACTATTTTTTTCCATTCCGTCATGTCTACTAACCCTAACCATTCTTTCATTCACTCATTTGTGCCACCTTAACAAGCCAAGCTTTCAAGGTGTCATACAGCAACTCTTTTATTTGGTTAATTTGACTTCATCAACGTTTTTTTACCTGTACTGTTTCTTTTTGTTTCAATAATATTGTATGTGGATGTATTGTATAATTATGTATTGCTGGAGTGAAATAAATTGATTGATTGATTGATTGATTGATGGTTCGCGTCCAACAGATCAATAGCATGGTTTTTCGCATCCTCCCCCCCCCCATTTTGAAGTACAGTAAAATGTATACACATTAACGCGTTTCTGATATTTAAATAATAGATTAAAAACGTGCGCGGGCGAGCTGAACTATTGATGACATCACAAACTAACATAATTTTCAACAGCAAAAATATTCCACGAGCATGTTGCACGTGTTTGCGAAAGAGAAAATTGAAGTGCAGAACTACTGTAAGATAATCAGTGTGTTGTACTAAAACTAGGCAAGTTTTAAGATAAAAATACAAATTTTAAATTTACCGCTGTACTCACGCATGAACTATCGAGCGTGTGTAGTTCATCACAAACTAACATAATTTTCAACAGCAAAAATATTGCACGAGCTTCTTTCACATGTTTGCCAAAGCGAAAATTGAAGTACAGTGCCATTGTAAGATATTTCATGCGTTAAAACTAGGCAAGTTTTGTGACAAAATTCACGCATGAGCTCTCGAACGTGTGTATTACGTCACAAACTAACATGATAGGTACAACACCTGTTTTTCATGCAACTCGTTTCTGAAATGCAGGCTAGTGCACATCTAACTAGTGAATGACGAAATACAGCGAAGAACTAGTGGCGTGAACGTGAAATTGTGTTTATGTGGTAATAATTCTTTCACGTAAGTAGTTTCTGAAAAAATAGTACGTTTCCTTTCAATATTTTAAAGAGTAGATTATTTTGACCTGCAGTTTAAGATTGGGTCTGGTTTTGCTTTAAAGGCACCGTGATTAATAATCTACTGATATTAATTATTAAGAAAAAATTGCACTTAGAAGACATTAAAGCTGTATCAGGTCTAAGTGATTTGTCATTCTGTATTTCATCATGAGTCTGGGGGGGGGCAAGTGTAATAAAACCTAGTGACATCTGGTGTGACAATTTCTCTTTTCTCCTCTCTCATTGTGTAATCATTTAAGTTGTCAGAACTTTGAAAATACTGCCTTTTGTTTGAGTTAATTCAATTTTTTTACAGCAAAGATTTTGATTGGTGAAAACAGATGACGTAAGATACAGATTTAATCATTCCGTCATTACAGCCCTTTTAGAGTCATTCACATTCCACATTTCAACTTTTTATTTTTGCGGAAACTGCAAGCCAGAATTCTGTGCTCAACACCCGATGTTTGTGCCGAGATCAGAGCCTGAATTATGTTCAAGGATATCTCTCTAAGATGAGTCACTGCACCAGCAGAGATGTTCTAACCACGTTTGGATATACATTGTCCATCTGCAGGGCTAAAAATTATTATGGCGAAAAAAATTGCCCAGAACGAGTATTGAACCAAGGCGTCTATGAGCCGTGACTATTCCACCTGTTCACCTAATGTGCCACGTTAAACTTACCTGTTTCTTTGTATCGGCCGGTTGCCTTTGTGTAACAAATCAAAGCTGAGAGAAAGAAAATGGAAGACAGTAATTCCGCTCTCCCAACCACCCCTGTCACCTGTGGAAACAAGAGAGCATGAATTCGGGAAGCTGCATAACCGATAAAATTGCTAATTTCGGTTAATAATCAGTTGACGACTATGGCCTAATTATGTCTACAAACAAACAATTTACACACAGTTTTGTTTTACTCTGTCGCTTGCGTTTTGCTACGGGATAACCGGACAAGCCACATAACCCTTGTTTATTTCCCTTGACGAATGCACGCACTATGAAAGTTATTCTAGTACTCACTATAATTATATTAATAACTATGTGTGATTCATCTATAATACTGCACAAAGTCGAAATCAATTTTGTGGATGGGGCTTTATTATCAGCAAAATTTGTCGGCAACACCGATTTAAGTATATATATATATAAATATAAATTTAACTAAAATAAAGTAAATAAGCCTTTCCACGGTTTCGTTGCATGCGCACACGCAGTTGCTATAGGTCAGAGGTTAAGTGTACCACAGCAACACGTCTTAACTACAACCGCCACCTGACAAGTGTGTAAAGCAAAGCTGTCTGATGCACCAGTTCAGCAAACTTCAGTTGTTTTAGTGGACTTTACTGAATTATGCATTGGTCTGTGCGTAGAGTGATTTACTAGCAGGATCTCGCTTGGGAACAAGAAAAAATGAACTAGGTAAGGTTCTAGCTAGCAGTTAAAACTGTTACTATTACAACAGCATGGGCTGCGAGGCGTTGTCAAGTGTACACAAATGTGTTGTCTGGTACACTTGACCTTTCACCCTTTCACGATCATCATCGATCGCTGGAACTGTGAAAAGGCTTACTGCTCTTCTCTGCTGATTTAATAAAAATAAAGTTTAATGGGGGGGGGGGGGAGAGGCGAACCTTGAGACACATTTTCGACACAACGAACTAATTTCAGCAGTCAATTATGCGCGAACATTTCACAAAGGAACATTTTGTCTGTTTGAAGGAAACGGCAATAAGTGAACAGGAAGTTTCCGTTTATCCTGCTTTATAAGCTCCGGGATTACGGCTGTTAGAAGATTCTTCCAAGAGATTCAGTCAGCAATCTGGCAGGAATAGAGAACAATTTTCCGTTTAGGAATTGACCATTTTCAGCCAAACAAAACGAAGATATGCGCGATACCGCTGCGAGATTTTGCGAGAATTTATTGAATTCTCAATCGCGTTTCAATTCGCGCCGTTTTATTGCCAAACAAATGCCATGATTGGAGATTAAGGGAAGATTTTTAGTTGGAGCAGCGCGAGTAATCAGGGAATGAATTTCAGAGAATCTGTTAAAGTTTAAATAACCGAAGCTTAGAAAATAGTTAACCCTTTCAGTCCCAAATTTTTTTTTAATAAGAATTTTTTTTTGATTTAGTACTTTTGTTCAGTATGTCCATCTTGTTTACACATAATAATTATTTTTTTCTACCTGTACCCGCGTGCTAAATATAGCCTGTATCCCACGGGATACATTGGGATTCAATGGAAGCATAAAATGTGCTTCATTTTGCAACTGTTGATAATTTTTTAAAGTATTTAAGACATTTAGTATGCATGCTATGCTGATCTGTACAAAGTCGTCTCTAAAGTACTGTACCTTGCACAGTTTTTATGCTATGTAGATTTTCTAGTTTGCCATTTTATCACCATTTTTAGTCTATTGTTATTGGCTTAAATCAAAATAACTGTTAACAGATCAAATAACTGTCAGTTTTAAAATTTTGTTAATTTTAAAGGCAGAAAATATTCTCGTACCCCACGGGATACAACGGGTATGAAAGGGTTAAAGGAAAACCAAGCGATTGTGTTGGCATTATTCAAAATAAAGAATGCTCTGAAATATTGAAAACTAGAATAGTTTTTTTAAAATCAAAGCTTAGATTAAATAATAGTTTCCTCGGATAGTTAAATTTTGTTAAACTTTCAAAGCTACGCGCGGCTTAGTGAATCCACTAACACTGGCAAAGGCACCTTTTCGTCACATACGCTTTCCCAACAAGTAGACGCTGCACCGTGATAAGCATTATCATGAACGGAACGATTCGTCCGTGACGTCAGTGCGACGTACAGCCCATTTTTGAAACGTCACACCAGTGTCTTATAGCAATCTTCGTTTACGCAAACGGGCTTGGCGCGCAGGCAGATGCCTACCATTGCACAAACCACTGTTAGTTTGTGACGTAAGCAATGGCTGTGTTCGGTTGCCCTTAACTAACTTTCTAAGCTAATTATTCAAATATAAGAAACAATTGCTAACTTTTATAGGCAAGAAAATGTATATTTTGGACAGTAAATTAAAATGAGATTGAGTCTAATTATTATTTATTTATTTTTATTTAAAAATATTTTTATTTGTGCTCATATGGCAATTGAGAGCTCGAAATGGAGAGTAAGGGTACTAAACTATACACACTACACACATTAATTTTGTTCAGCATTGATCCCATAGATGTGCTAGTTTCAGCCTTTAAACATGTAAATATTGAATTTACTAATTAGCAATTAACGATCAATAATTAATGTTGTAATTTAGTTTCTTAAGTGTGTTTTAACGTTACTGCAATATCATGCCAAATTTCTGTATGGTGAAAAGGTATTTAACTTCTGAATTTAGTTTGAAAAGTACAAAGAATGACAGTTAACTCACCGCTTCCGTGTGTACAGGGTGGACCGCAAAAAGTATTGCTGCTGCCAGACTGGCTAAATTACACAGAAAATTTTTACACAACCTAAACAAAAAAGTAGAAAATGTTTTAATTGCATGGTCACTGCATTAATCAGGTTATATGCAGTTCGGTTTTACAACAAACTTTTAATAATCGATCAATTAATTAATTAACACATCAATTAGTCTAAAAAATTAAGCATTAGAATCTAAATTCATTAAAATTCTAATACTTCTTAATGTTCGTTTTCATAATTGAAAGATTTGCAGTCTTTAATAACCAGCGTTACAATTAACGCAAACAAGAAAGGCCCCAGAATTCCCCCCTCAGGGCGACCTTGCGCTATTAATTATCCAAGAAAAGCACAGTCGGTGGCGTCTTCGTCTGAGCGTAAATTATTTATTATCACACATTTTAGCATCACCTAGACAGCAGGTGAGAGATGAAAGTTGCTGCTTATTGGAAAGCAAACATCACACGCTATTTCAGGAACGTTCTTGCGAGAAAAAGTGCAATGAAGAATTCATTAGAAAAATTACGCGAAAGAACGTATCCATAGCAAGAAAAAAGGCAATGAGAGAGAGAAGAGAGAGAGAGAGAGAGAGAGAGAGAGAGAGAGAGAGAGAGAGAGAGAGAGAGAGAGAGGAAAGAAGAGAGAGAGAGAGAGAGAGGGGG
>JAQGDQ010000953.1:0-76875 GCA_030141605.1 Tubiluchus corallicola | reverse complement strand
AAAGGATAATTATCCATTACCGCGTATTGACGATTCAATAGACGCGTTGTCCGGTGCTGAGTGGTTTTCCACTCTGGATTTAAAATCCGGATACCACCAAGTGGAAATGGCACCAGACGATAAAGAGAAAACCGCGTTCATTACGCACCAAGGCCTTTGGCAATTTAAATCAATGCCCTTTGGCTTATCAAACGCGCCAGCGACCTTTGAACGCTTAATGGAACAGGTCCTGGCAGGACTTCATTGGCGTACGGTTTTAATTTATCTAGACGACGTCATTGTTTATGGTCGTACGTTTGATGAACATTTATTACGACTTCAAGAAGTTTTTGAGCGATTTCGGTTAGCTGGCCTTAAACTCAATGCAAAAAAGTGCACGCTTGTGCAAAAACAAGTGCTGTACTTAGGCCATATAGTCAGCAGTGTCGGAGTTCAAACCGATCCGGCTAAAACGGAAGCCGTTGCAAAGTGGCCTCGGCCCACTAACATTTCCGAGCTTCGCAGTTTTTTAGGTCTTTGTACTTATTACCGACGCTTTATTCAAAATTTTGCTAATGTTGCTAGTCCTCTTTATCAACTTACGCGGAAGAATCAATCTTTTGTTTGGCAAACTAGCCAGCAGCGTTCATTTGAGCGTCTAAAAAACTTGTTGACAAGCGCACCAATTCTAGCATACCCCCAGTTTGATAAGCAATTCATTCTGGACACTGACGCCAGCAGTGTCGCTGTCGGAGCTGTCTTGTCACAATTACAAGGAGAGGAGGAGCATGTAATTGCGTATTATAGCCAGGTTCTTTCACCAGCAGAGCAAAATTACTGTGCTACGCGGCGCGAACTGTTAGCAGTAATAAAGGCAGTGAATCACTTCCATCACTACCTGTACGGGCGCCAGTTTTTAATACGGACTGATCATGCTGCCTTGCGCTGGCTTCGATCTTTGAAGAAGCCAGAAGGTCAGCTTGCCCGCTGGTTGGGAAAGCTGGACCAGTATGATTATTCCATAGAGCACAGGTCTGGCAAAAACCACAACAATGCAGATGCTCTCTCTCGCAGGCCTTGTGAGGCTGAATGTAAATTTTGTTCAAGTAAATGTACAGAATCCACTGAATCGGAAAATGAATTCGTACTAAACCCAAAAGAGCTACACGAACATTGTTTAGCAAGCGCGGAAACCTTTGTGGATTCCAAACGCGCAAAAATCGCGAGAGCAGGAACTACGCTTCGCGATATAAACTTAGATTTTGCTCACGAACAAGCTGAAGATAGGGACATAGCCCCTATTCTTGGCTTTTTGCAAACTACTGAGCAACAGCCACCTTGGGAACAAATTTCTGCATTGAGTCCAGAAACCAAGGCGCTCTGGCAACAATGGGGAGCCTTGCGTGTTGAAAATGGCATTGTTCAGCGCCGCTGGGAGTCTCCTCAGGGAAACATTGTACGTTATCAGTGGATTGTTCCCCGCAATTTTCGGGAAAGCCTACTGACTGGTTTTCACAGTGACGCATCTGCTGGTCATTTTGGCCAAAATAAGACCTTTGCAAAACTTCGTGAACGTTATTTTTGGCCAGGGATGCGAAAAGATGTTAAGTTGTGGATCCGTTCTTGCCACGAATGTTGTGGTAAAAAAGGACCACAAAGAAAGCCAAGAGCACCTCTGCAAATGTATCGCGTGGGCGCTCCAATGGAGCGAATTGCAATTGACATTGCAGGTCCTTTTGTACGTTCAGACTTAGGCAACAAGTACATTCTAATTGCAATTGACTATTTCACAAAGTGGCCTGAGGTTTTTGCTATACCGAACCAAGAGGCCGAAACTGTTGCCTCAGTCCTAGTGAACGAGTTTTTCTGTAGGTTTGGTCTTCCAGGGGAGATACATAGTGATCAAGGTCGCAATTTTGAGTCGCGTATTTTCCAGCAATGCTGTGAGTTACTGGACATAGTGAAAACGCGAACTACCCCTTTAAATCCAAAAAGTGATGGTCTCGCAGAACGGTATGTACGCGTCATTTCTCGGCAATTAGCGCAGTTTTGCAGCACCCATCAGCGTGACTGGGACGTTAAATTACCTCTGTTTGTTTTTGCGTACAGGTCCGCAGAACATGAGTCGACAGGTTTCACTCCTGCAAAAGCAATGCTAGGCCGTGAGCTTCGTCTTCCTTTGGACTTGCTTACAGGTCGTCCTCCCTCGGACACCCCTTCTTGCAACATAGTAGAACATGTCAAACAACTTGAAAACAACTTGTATGATGTTCATCATTTCATTCGTAACAACTTACGATTTTCTGGCGAAACAATGCGCAGACGTTATGACGTCAAAGCCAAGACCCCACGTTTTAAACCTGGTGACTTAGTGTGGTTTTTCAATCCACAGCGCAAAATTGGACGGTCGCCAAAGTTGCAATTAGATTGGCAAGGACCATACGAAATCGTTAAGCAATTGTCAGAAGTAGTTTTTCGCATACGCCTTCCAGGAGCAAAACGCTGCAAAGTCGTTCACGCAGACAGATTATGGCGGTATACACCTGCGCAAGGTTTTTCTTGGAGTACTCCAGAAGTTCAGAGTACTTCCACGCAAGTAGATAGCCAAGCAACTATTAATTACGAGTTTTCCGGGGACAGCAATGAGACTTCTTTAGTTGAAGCTCCAGTTTCTTTCGGATTACCACCACCCCCATACTCTCCGCATAGAAGCAGCATCTCAGAATCGGACGTAGAAACTGCATCGCGTTCACCTGCCTTTGTGCCTGGTAGTGACACCCTTTCTGCGCCTGCCCTGTCGCCCCAGCAAAGCCCTACTAGTGATTATTTCCCCAGCGACCGCATGGAAGCTCCGTCTCCACCTCCTTTATCACCTGTCCACCCAAGAACTTCTACTCCTAGAAAACCAGCTTCGCCTGGTCCATTAAGTCTGTTGTCGAGTAATGACACAGAGACTGAAGTCTCAGAAAGTGAGACTAGCTCTGCGACGAAGTCTTCTCAGAGAAGCCATAAAAATGCACAGAGCGGAGTAGATAGTGGAGAAACCACTATTCTTTACGAACTTATGGAATTCGATACGCAAAGTGAAGACGAAAATGACCCCTCATTAGCCCACGTTACATCCTCTCCCCCTCTTATCCCGGACCAGGGCGATTCTATTCGTACCCCACCTTGCCTCACTCCCACTACCTTTTACGGAGCGGTAGCAACTGCTGATGACCCAGAGCCTTCTTCTAACGTTAGATCCTACCCTCGTAGAAATCGTCTCCCTCCCACCAATCTTGGAAACTACATCTTTTATGATCCAACAGCTATTGGGACACGGACTCGAGATGCTCGATTTGCTCGTCTACTCCGTGAAACTGATGTACCATTAGAACCATGTATTTTGACAAACTGCCCCTGTCAGAAATTGTTTTCTGGTTCACCAAGCAATGACGTAAGCGATGCTACAAGCACTTTGTTGGAGCGAGCACCACCTCCACGCAGCATGTTTTACCTAAAAACTTACAACGATTAAAGTTTGGTACGCAAAAAAAACGCCTACACTCTATGCTAATTATTCTCACGTCTTTACGTCACAGGATTTTGGGAATTGCCAACAAACTACTATTCAGCTGGAAAAGATGATGCCGAAGTTGCTAAAATTTAGAAGAATGGAAGTGTCTAGTAAGCTACATGACTGTAAACTGTCTTATTTGTGTTTTATGACACTGGAACATGCAACGGTGTTAATGTACTTAGTTTGATTATCTTTGAAACTTGAATTGTTTTCGCTAATCAATTGTTTGTTTGAATCGGCCTCATTTTAGCTTCCCAGCAGCACCTAGCCCATCGCACCCTCGGTGGACGTGACTGACAGAGATCGAAGCCCGTTGGTAAAGTATTCGTTGATTAAAGGTAAAGTCAAATCTCACTCTTGACGACTTTCAGTGGTTGATCGTGAGACTGGGCTGTTATTCGTTTTTTTGTAATTATTGTTAATGCTATGCTATTTTGTTCTCTAGTGAATTGTTCTATTGCCATTTAACAAGAAATTTGTATGAAAGAAATTACTGTTATTTTAATGGTTAGTTAAAAAGGAAAAGAAATCCTGTTTATGTTGAAAAGAGTACGCTTGTCTTTTAAAACGTAATCTCGGCAATTTATGTTTCTCAAACATTCTTGTTTCTGTGCTGAATACAGCGCAAATCTGACTGCATTGAGTGAAATCGTCATTTCTGTAGAATCGACGTTCTTAAGTACATGTTCTTATGGAGAAACTTTATAAATTTTTTGGCGTTGTGTTTAACGTTTATTTGTTTAATTTTGCTTCTGCAAGAGTTTAACTGCAGTTTGTTTCAGGATCTTGACCTTGAAGCAGTGCAGTGGAAACATTGAGTAATACCTCGTTTTAATTTGCCCGTTGTTGATTTCTTGTAGCCATAGCCGTACCTACTTTGCCCTGTCGTTGTCGTTATTGGGTATCTTAGCCAGATTGGTCTGCTTTCGCCTGATTACTAGATTGTGGGAAGGACCAATGGATAATTTCATTTATTCATTTTCTTTGCATAATTAGTTAGTTTTTGTTTGACTTGGTGCAAACTCATTTACGTCTATTTAACTTTCTATTTGCTACATTAAAGGAGCAGTAAACATTAGTTGGTGACCTTTTTTCTCATACTTGTAACAGCTATTAATTCGGTTGTTATCTGATTTACGAACAAATGTGACTTATTCTTACGTACGTTATGCTTTATAAACGAATTGTAATTATCAGTTTGGTTGTATCTAGTATTACAGATGACTTGTGTAATGAAGATTACTTTTGAACATTCCGAATTTATGTAACGTAAGTGATTAGGTGTGAAATAAAGAAATGCCTGTACCGATTTTTGTTTCCTTAGGTAATGAAGGGAGTTGGATGCATGGTGGACTAATTCGTCATTCTGCTAGCCCCTTTGAGCGAGAGGATAGTCCATTTGAGGACAAATGGAGGCTAAGAAGGGGGTAGTGTTGCGGCCACGCTTGGTCAAGGTTGACTTTGCGCATGCGCAAGGTCACTTGCTATAAAAGCGGTGAGCACGTAGGTTACTACGTCTCTGTCGTGCTCACGTCCACCATGTGTGCTGCTCTTTTCAGTGCTTAACAGAATTGTCGTTTGGGGTAGGTACGGCGTAGTTTGAACCTGATTATTTATCTTTTGTATTTCTTTCTCTGCACTCCGTCCTAGTGGAATGCAAAGCGCGCCAACGAAAGCTGACTGCTCAGCCGTCTTCGCGTCCCTCGACCCCCTGGCAGCCCCCAGGGGAGGGCTCCGCAACAATATGATGATATTTAGACGAGAGCACTGCCATTGTGGAGTAGGCCTTTGTCCTAGACTTCATTAAAAGTCTTGGAGATGTCAGTAACTATTAACATATCTTCGCCTTGGCACTCTAAAGGTCTATTAGGTGCTCGATGATTAATGATAGCACATCAGCAGTGGAGCATACTTAATTAATTTCAATTCTAGAATGCACGTGCTATTGCATACTTTCTGTCTGGCACTAGATGACGGATATATACGTAGAATGGCATACAAATTATGTGAACTCTTTTAATGCGTGAAACCAAAACTTTAAATAACTACTAACATCATTTCACACTCATTGATCATGTATAAAATTTGAATTTGAAAATAAAAATACGAATCATATAGGCTTGTAACAGCTACAACAAAGAATGGAATAAACAACAATGCTTATTTCCTTCTCGGTCTGTGACATTCTTGAGTTGTATATGTTGGCCATTGTCGTGATCGGCCTGATGTAATCTCTCCCAGACAAGTTTTCAGGTAATTTCTCATAGGATATTTATTACATATAGAATTTGCAGACGTTATTTGAACAGTCCTCAATCAAACGTTATAACTCTTGATGAATAACGTTGTAAAACTAAAGACAACTATTACAAAATGCAATAAGAAACGATACACAATCGCAACGAAAAATATTAAAAATTCTTAATGACCAACGTACTAATGGTGTACAGAGGGACACAGCAGACGTTATAAGATCCTAACTTTGTTACCTATATCGTTGCAAATTTGTAAAGCTTGTGACGTTTTTACACATACAAACATTATAACAGCGAAAGCGTTATAACGCCCGAAGACAAATTCTAATGTTGCATAACTAATGCATATCCATGTTATAAATCTGCATCGATAAAATGTTTCAACAACAAATGTTTACAGTTTTATGAACGTAACCATTAGACAAGTAACAATGATTATGAATTTTATTTCTGTCATTTCTCGTAACCAGTTCGAAGGCTTATCGTAATTATAGTGTGATGCAGTATGTATTATTGCTGTCTGTTGATGCTAGTGAATCGGCGAACCAAAACTGCGCAAAAAACTGTTGACGGCAAGGCTTAAACTGCGATTTCTCAAAATGTTAATATATCGTACACTTATGTGCATGGTAATTATCTAATGGATTTGCTGCAAAGAAAGTAGTTGTTGTTGGAAATGCATAGAAAACACGAAGATCAATTACAAGCACTTAATGCTATATCGTTTCAAATAATTATTATCAAACAGTTATGCATTCACACTGCTACGTGGTCACAAAAATATCACAAATGCGATTTTGTCTTGTCACAAAAATAAGTTCAGATAACACCATACATTATTATATTTACAAAGCTTGGCATACTAAACTGACAATCTATGTGTGTAGATTAACGACAGGACTTCACAGGGCAGCTACTTTCTTGGAAAGGTTTAGAAAACGTTTAGAGTTTGTTTAACGATTGTTGTACGTAGAAATTTTCGGATAGTCACCGAAGTCGCAAGCCTCGTGAAACACTGGTTTGAGGAAAACTGCTTAAAAATACTAATGTCTTTACAATGGGGCTTGTAAAAGTACCGCTTTGTATCCAGTTTGACATTCTGCAAGTTCCAGTCCAGTACTCAGCAGCTATGCCAACTTAATTTATTATTTTTTGTTATTAATTAGACACCGAATATATACATTTGTACATTAGTAAAAAACAAACAGTAAGACTATATAGCCGCGAGCAATACGAAGGTCGTGCCTACGACTGTGTGCCATGAATGACGGCAATTATTAATCCTTAAATTTTGATGCTTGTGAGCGGAGTTGAACCTAACTCAATCGCTATGGAAACTAATCTTCCAAGATGCTAGGCTGAGTTGGTAAAGATGTTCCAGGCACGTTCAGATGTGAACATATTCTTTGCCACCAAAACTGTCGTAATCAATGAGATTAGCGCTTCCAGAGAACAGTGAACCAGGTAGTCACTCATCCACTCACTGAGCAGCGTTAGTATTGACTCGATGAGCAATGTAATTTAGTAATCTGGCCTAATCCCACTGACAGCGTGGTAAATTATGATTGCTCACTTTAACGATTTCATGTAATGATGGTACATAAGAACACATCACCCTACTTTGATGAAGATCGCTAATATGGCGTTCTCTACGGTATGGAAGATATTCTGATGTCCAGCGTTGCCAAAACATCTGAATTAATTCCTGCCCTTTCTTCCATAACCTGACGAGGTTTTTCACTGTGACCTTCTTTCCAGTGACGAAGTCAGTTCTTTGACTCTCACTTCCATTGAATCGTCTTCTGTCCCCAACAAATTGGCCTTAACGCTTCACGACTGACTATATCCTCGTCTTAAGGACCCAGCTCAGCAGCGTAGACATTGATGCGACTTCTTGCAAACACGCGAACCTCACTAATGACAGACTTCCTTCAGTGGGCTGGTTGTAATATCCGCAGTTCACAACTAACTTTAATTGTCGTATTTTAGCACACGTATAAGCGACCATGGAAACGTTATATTGTTGTGTTATTGTACTATAACACCTTTGTCATTAATTTCTCTCATCTTTTTATATTAAAAAAATAAAAAACTTCATTTTTATAAATAAAGTAATTTGAATATAAAGTAACAGTAATTTTAGGTTAGTGTGGTAAATAAATACATCGAAAATGAATGTTCCGTGAAAATCGTGTATTATGCAGACATTAGACAACAACATAAGTTTTAAACTATTTTAAATATTAATATTTTGATAATCGATCTATTAAATAATTTTAAATAATTATAATATATTAAATAATTAAAATAATCAATGATTAAATATTTTAAGTAAGTTAACCTAGATGCTGTAAGATAAAATAGTAAGTATTTACACATATTTACAGTGCATGCCGAAAGGTAATATTGAGCACAGAAATACAGAGTAATTATTATTACAATAAAAACTGACGTTGCTGAGTCGCTGAGTACTAAAGTTGTGTCGCGTACGTAGTCGTCAAAATCATCGTTGAATTCTGAATTTCTAAAATAATGTTTAATGTCCGCAATCCAGTTCAAATAATAAGTAATCCTTGTAGATGCAGTCGCTGAATACAAACAGTCACCGCCAGTGAATTCACCGGTAGAGGTCGATATAATGCCAATTAACCTCCCCTGTTCTCTCTCATACCATGGGACCACCTGAATCGCCCTGAAGATAGACAAAAAATCAAACAACCAAGTTTTGACCAACAACCGAAGACTGTCTCTTATTAACACCGTGACTGAGTGGCACGCATAGTTATCATTTTACCCAATGACACTGTCACGTGTTTCCACAAGAAAATCAGCAAACACTGAAAGCTCTGTAAAAAAGGAATGGTCTAGTCACTAGTGCAAAACGTTCAATTCGCTGACTGATAGTTGACTGGGTTAAACTTATCAGAAGATAAACCTTTGCTTGCGTGTTTTGCAAATGGCGATCCCTTAAAAAAAGAAGACATAATACTTTAGTTGCTGCAGGAAAAGGTTTATTGTTTGAAATACAATTTCAAATCATGCATTCTCAACAAAATGGTCGATGAAGACGCTTTAACTGGTTGGAAAGCTTCTGCAACTATCATACTGAATTATGTAAATAAATGAAAAAAACCACACTTGTAGCAGTAAATCTGGTACATTATTATTTATTATTATTTTTCTTTGTTTAAACTCGTTCAATATATAGCCAAAAATTACAATATGCAATATCTAGACTCAGAAATTGATGAATTCTAATCACAATTCTATTCAAATTACATGAAGCGACTCTGTATACTTGAAGAGGACGCAATGTCGAAATACTGAACAAAAAATACATCAGATTTACTGCAACAAGTGTGGTCGATGAAGGTTAAAACAAATAATACATGTATTCCGAATTTTTGACTTTGTAGGCTTATTCTGCCACTATATTGCTGTCGGCAACACTACCATTAAGATGTACATCTAAAATGTGGAAATGGACATTGTCTTCTTTGAGGGCAAAAGCCCTGGGTTCGCTATCAATATGCTAATGGACTTTCTAACAGGCATCACAACATTAAGGTCTATTGATAAAATCCTAGTGAAAGCGAGGCATGATGTTTTCCAAGGCTTTTGTAATATACCGGAGGTATAGCTCACTGCAGTACTCTGAGAAGCAAGTACATATATTGACTAATAAGAAATTCTCTTTCCCTGTTTTCCTATTTCTAATTAGTTAAGCTCTATTTACCTAAGACTCAGTGTACCAGTGATCTTGTATAATCTTGGCGCTTCATTATCTGATTGTATAATGGACTATTATTGCTTATTATCATTTATCGTGGACCATTCGTGAATATTGTTATCCTTTCGGTATTATTACTATTGCCATAACATTGCCACAGTCACCATGTAGTGACTAACGGCATTTAGTGACTTAAAGTAGTGACATAATGCTAACGGCATTTATAGTCAGCCATTCTTAGTTACATAATCCTTTTCCATGACTAACTACACAATATTTTGCTAGCAGCATAATGATTTAATGATTACGATATTGGTAAGCGATGTGTGTTCAATTTGTCATGTTATCATTAACAGTTTTTTACGTTACCTGGCTACTGTAATGAAATTGTCATCACGAGTAATCTGTTTATACATGCTATAATAATGTGGTATATGTTTAGTGTAATCTGTTATGTATAAGTTAATCTTACTTGAAACTGGTGTAGGCCCAGCACACGGGCTCGTAAATTGTTATTATTATTATTATTATTGTGGTTGTTGTTGTTGTTGTTGTTGTTGTTGTTGTTGTTGTTATTATTATTATTATTATTATTATTATTATTATTATTATTATTATTATTATTATTATTATTATTATTATTATTATTATTATTATTATTATTATTATTATTATTATTATTATTATTATTATTATTATTGTTGTTGTTATTGTTACTATTATTATTATTATTATTATTATTATTATTTGTTTTATTCGCATCTAAAATCGATACAGCACATGTGCAATGACATTAGTAGATAACAAGTACATATACACAAAGATAAGAGTTAGGAATATTATAAAAGTACTAGTATGCTACTTGTAATACCTTCTTACAAGATCGTAAAGTGATTTCTTAATAATAACAACGACAACAACAACAACAACAACAACAACAACAACAACAACAACAACAACAACAACAACAACAACAATAATAATAATAATAATATCAGAAACATGGCAAGTGAATTGTCTTATTTAGTCACAGTAGGATGAACACAGCATTCGTGCAGCACACTGTCTTCCTTGTATTTACTTCGCAAGTAGCGCCTTTAGTTGATATGCACAAAATGAAATTGTTGTGTTGTATAAGTATTTGCACTCATATGCATCAATAATCGTCAATGTCACCTTCTGCAGCTTATTATGATTCACTGACCGTAAACCTGAAAAACATTTTTGTCACAAAAATTTACTTTACAAACGCAACAAAGCATCGCGCCACGTCCGTCACGCAATACACCTGGTAGCGCATGTTTTACGACTCTTACCGCCATCCACCAAAACCTAATAGTAAACTGAAAAACAAAGAAGCGTTTTATGGTATATTCAGGGCTAAGATGTAACGACAGCAGTGTACGATTGGGAAAATCTATGCGTCATACCGGGAAAGGTAAGTTCGGGTATTAGTTATAATGGGTGTTCTTTGTCCCCCTCCACAAAGTTTCGGTACTATTTTTTCCTATTTTTACGCCATTTTAAACAGCGAATACAATAGTTAGAATGGTAAGACATGCTCTTACTATCTCCTAAAGCAATTTAGTATATAAATTTTAGTATCATGTAATTCAATGTTGAAAATAAGAATTATGATTCGGCTGCAGTCTAGTTGCAGAATGTCAGAAACGTACTTGGCTAAATGTTATAAACTAAAACGAGCAATGAGTAACGTAGTTCATCTACGTAACAATTAGGTTGCTAATTATATACTGGTAATGTGGCAAATATATTCATGCTCCTGCAACCATGATTGGCGGCATAACCAACTACCCCGTTATCTCTTTTTAAACTCGAAGCCAAATATATTTAGGTTTAGCGAAGGAATCTTCCAAAAGCAATGACTAGGGATAGCCAAACTAAAATTAGGAGTTCGTACACAAACGCCCAGTGAGTTGTGTCTTATTGAAGCAAATATGCCATCCTGTGGGGCTAGAATATATGTATAGAAAAGAAGTGTTCAATTTGCAAACTGCTCATAATCTTAGTGCGCTTGAGTTATCTACTCTAGAATTATTGCCCTCCAATTTCAGCATTATATGGAAGCAGTCTAGCACACAACAATGGTGATATGTCTAAACATATACTTACTGTATAAAGCAGTGAGCTGCAGTGATGACAATTGCAACCTTTATAACAAATGAGAAGAAAGAAGTGTAAGCCTCACTTTTGAACTGTTGGCCACTGTGTAGTAATGGATAGTACGTCGCCAAATTGCTTTCAGTCGTTCTCAGGCGGTTAAACAAAAATAATTACACAACACGAGACAATAGTAAATAGTACAAGTAACACAAAACCTAGTCATCAGGAAAAATGCAACGTTTTAATTATTTATTTTGAAAATATTTAATATTTCACTGCATATAAAACAATTTATCTGCATCTACCCCGGCGTCAAAAAGAAGATTGAAAAGGGAAATTTGCATTTCTTATTTGAACCAAGGCGAAAATTTGATTGTTGAGCTTCTTATTATTACAGTTTTAACCAATAACTGGCCTTTGAACCACACAGAGAGCCAGTGGTGTATTTAGGAGCATACGTTTACTCAACTCCTGCCTCTTGGTAATTTCAGCCTACTCATCTAGAATTAATAAAATCACTTCCGTTTAGAGTATGCGCCCCATAGCGCACATAATTAAGTTGTTAATAAGCGCCCCTTGAAGCCAGCGCTCCACTACTCAAGCGGTTGAATGATCACGCTCAGAACGCATTTTCCCTGGTGTTTAATTATTTTACGATTTCCCTATTAGTACGTGTGAAGGAAATTTGAACTTGTCTCATTAACGACACCCATGGCAATAAGAAATGTAAAAAGCAAGTCTGTTGACTGTTGTAAACAAAATGCAGTAAAGATAAAAAGATAACAGAGAAAAAGAACTGATACTCGGCACATAATCAAGGTAGACTAAATTCAAATGAGGTTAAACGGAACAAGCAAAATTAAACTCTCTAAGTCGAAACCTCTGACCCAAGGAGCAACACAAAACACGTCTTAATTCTGTGTTTCTTAGTGAATTCCCAGCTGAAATTGTACATAAGAGCTTCAAAAAAACTTTTGGATTCGGTACATGGTCTTGAGATTCCACACTAGAGAACGAAAGGGATGCTTACCCTAAATTTATTGAAGGAACGTTTGGACTCAAATTCAAGCCTTGCTGTTCGAAGCAGAAGATTCTCCTAATTCAAAGGTGCGCAACGAGCTCTTAAGAGGCTGTACGCTACAAGGCGCTAACGAGCTCTTAAAAGGCTGGACGCTACAAGGCGCTAACGAGCTCTTAAGAGGCTGAACGCTACAAGGCGCTAACGAGCTCTTAAGAGGCTGGACGCTACAAGTTGGCGTCTAGACGAGAAAACTTAATTGAATTAGTGCGGCAACTGAACTCGAGTTATCTGCTTGAAATTATTGTAATCATCATCATTAATCTAATAGCCAATGAAATATTGATATATGAGTCGATCACAAAAAATTAAGTAAATAAATGAAGTTGAAAGACTTCAAAACTACATTGCACTCTAGGCGAAACGCCATTTATTTTCAACCCCTATTCCTATACCGTGATGGTTCGATCCATTATAAAGCCATTGAAAACATGCATTAAATGGTAGTTCAACGGCACTATAGAATGGCCTCCCTAGTTCAATACGTAGACTTCAACACCAGTTTCGTACACGTAACTAGCAAGGAGCACACATATTAATTATTTTAGTATACGTTTTTCTACTTTTTCTTCTATTGTCTTGTTATGTGATCTATGTTGTTATGTTAGTCTACAATTGGGCGCCGATACCCCCATCATCACAATGATATAATGTCTTTACCAACATTACAATGTTATAAAATACTAGTTAATATTTTTCTTGTGCAATTTAAGACTTTTTATAACCATATACATGTATTTCACCGATGCTACTAAAATTTAGGTGTGGTGTGTACTTTGTCGACAACCTTACTAAAACATCTTCCATTTGGTATTATAACTCACTCTTAGTTTAGTTGCCCAGGACCGTACAATTTTTTTAGTTTTATTCGACAATTTTTCTGTCGAAAACGTTTAATTTTATTACGACGAATGGTTGATTTTTATTCTTCGAAAATATTTTATCTGGTTTTAACGATTTAATTAATTGAATGTTTGTAACTTTTTATTTTTATGTAAAACTTGGGCGACTGAATGCCCTGAATTGAATTGCTTTCGCACATTCAACACAAACAAATACTGAATTGAGTTAAATTTGTAGCAATTTTCTAAATGTACGTCCTTTTGCTTTTATATCAAAAATAAGAACAAGTAATTAAAATATGCGCATAGTTATTGATGAATATTACGTTTTTACAATGATGATATTTACAATGACAACGAAACAAGAGTAATACGTACACGCTTAGTAATAAAGGTTCATTGGTCTGTTATAAGAGACCTACGTTTTAATAAATAGAAAAGAAATTACAACACGACTAAATTACGACGTGATTACATTTAATGTATACATTAAGTCTAATACAAATAGACTTTAAACATACTTATTATACTATGTTCATGGTCATGCTCGATAATGAGCAAATGAGCAACACAACGATTGTGACTCCTGGCTAGCTACACTTTTGGAACAGAAAAATTATTATATGTATATAGATCTATGAAAAAAGCCTAATTCAGCTAATTACATGGCAGATTGTACTATAGACTTGAATGACAATTACATGGTAATTGATTACGATGCAAATTTAACACTACGTTTACATTCAAGAACCACAGTTTCAATCCACCTCCGTCTGTTCTTTTAAGCAAGTTTGTTGAGTTACACTTACAGGTTGTTTAGACTAGAAACAGTTCACAGAGTACATTGCTATAACTTTGGTCCGTTTTTGAAAATTATATTCCTTTAAATTATTTTTCTGAAGTAGTACATCCTAGTTTTAGTACTGCAGTTTTGTGTTCACTAGTTGACAGACGGAAGTTTAGTGTATTTGTAGATATTGCAGTTTTGAGTTGATGCACTGACTCATAATATCGCTCGAGCCAGTGAAGTCTACGAAACCGTACAAGATGGTCTGTGCGCAGGTTTAACACCCCACGAGTGCTTTCTAGACAAAATCGTATAAACGTGATAGGTTATTAAGCCCTATGAAATGGAAAGAATTTCCGAAAAAATCTTAATCCTACAGTGACTCTTGATAGTTTTTTAAATGCACACCTGTCATATTCAGCAAACATGCTGCCGACTAGAAAATGTTCTATAAAATAATTTTGACTTGTATTAACAGTTATTCCTTATGACTGAAATGGACTTAATAAAAACATAAGCTTAAACACAGAGTGAAAATAAAATCACGCATAGCGCCTCATATTCAAATGTCTAAAAAACAACAGAGAATGGTGGATGGAATGATTCATGGAAGAATAAAGCAAGTTGAGGTTAAGGCGGTGGCATTGAAAAAGATGAAGTCTGGAAAGGCACCTGGCATAGATAACGGTGAGTCCGAACTTGTTGGAAATAGTCATGGGGGAGACAAGCAAGCGGGGTCACAGACATGTTCAACTTCAAAAATACTAAAAATGCAAAGTGGCATTAGATTTCGTCTTCATCAGAGGTCATATGACTTCATTAGATGATCTGTTAGAGATTCTGATTTAGAAAAGCAAAAGTTTTATTTGCGGTATAATTACGAGCTTTGCTTCAGGGGTCGGCGGGTCACATCTAAATCTGCCCCTAATTAACACCTCGAATTCACCTTCAGCCATCACTATTTTCCTGAGTTTGTCACAGCTTCCAATTTGAGCAATTGTTGATTTTTAGATAATTATGTACTAAATGATAAAAGTTAGTGAGTTTCCAAAACTATCTTTTTTGTTAGGCTTAAGTGAATTAAAGATTTAGAAAAGCTTTTTCACTGTAAACTTGCACTTTGATCTTCAGGCACCGCCTGCATATTAATAACGATAAGTTTTTGCACGAGATTAAATCTATGTATCAGAGTAAGTTACAGCAAACTCTTTATTCGGAGAAAATATCTCGAAACCGTAAATTGACATGTAAGTCGTCTGAGATATATTTTAAACTGGATCTGAAAGCCTAAGATAAATACATTACAGTAATAAGATAGCTCCCTGCCATTCATATTTTTGCTAACTTTTACATTTTTGCTTGTCAAGTGAGAATACACAAAATCCAAATAATTATTTTGATACTAAGTCTTACATTCACACATTCAGCCATCTCATCCCTGGAATACTCTAGTCTGTGCCAGAAAATTGTTTCCCTTGTAACTAATACTGTTGAATGGGATTTCTCACTCTGTTTTCATTGAGGCAGCTCTTGACTTTTTGTTCAACATATTTGAAATGTGTTCATGCTGCTCACCATGTTAACCTATACGGTGCGCGATAAAAAATAGCACAAAGTGAAAAGTAGGTAAAAATCACGCAGGAAAAAATGACACGGTAAAAATGGCACAGGAAAAAGTGGCACAGGTAAAAATGGTGCAGGGCAAATAGCACATACATTAATTTGATGAAATTGATTTCTATAATAAAATTAGAATGCGCTCAGTAGGAAGCAGATCTCTGTGAAAGCTAAACCATCCTAAACTTATTCGTCTGATTTGTCGATTAAAAAAGCAAACATTCAAAAAAGTACCTGTGCAGGTATTATATAGGCTAGCAAAAGACTCGCAGAATATTTGCTCATTAAATAGATTAATAATCAATAATACACGAAGGTTCCATATAGTGTTTATCCACCTAATTTTACCTTATAAGGCTATACACACAAAAGCAAAGGTTATGGACAGCGTTGCGCGATTTTACAAGCGAGGATTTCTTGAAATAGAACTTGAACTAACTTCTAGTTGTTTGTCCAGGTGGAGATAATAGAAAAGAAGCACTAAACACTCCTCTGATACCTCCATGAAGTGCTTCGCGAATGCTTTTTCCGGCCAATTTTGCGAAAAAAAGAGCTGGTGAGGTACCTTATAACCGCCTTTTTTCGCAAAGTTTCTTTGAAATAAGTAGGCAGTTTTTGCTTAATAGACTTATCGATATTGCAAAAAAAACAACCAAACAAACAAACTGTGTTGAAGCCTAACTTCCTTAGCAGAGGTATAAATATTTAAAATAATTTTTTACTGTGCCATTTTACCTACTGTTTCATTTGTGCCAATTTTTTGCTGTGTCATTTTTTCTTGTGCCAATTTACCTGTACCATTTTCACCTACATTCAACCTATAAATGTAGACAAAAAATGCTCATCTTTTAATTGCTTTTTGGTCTGTCACTCACCTGAATATGGAAACAAGTTACCAAGGTGATATCCCCGTCCAACTACACCAATTGCAAGATTATAATCTCCATGTTAAACTGTTAAAGACTTTTTGTCTTTTTGTCGTTTTACAGCCATTTCACAGATAGACCTAAACTTAATTAGTGTCACAAAAATGGGTCCATAACTATAAAAAACAATACAAGTCACTATTCAATATTCAATATTTGACTAGTTGAACACAGTAACTTTCGAAATAATAATATGTTGCATAGGAATACAATAAATGTTTGACAAAAATTTCTTACAACAGAGTGATACTAATTTAGAAGTTTAGGCTATAACTATTATCTCGAGACAATTTATAGTACTGTCGTCATAATGTTCTCTATTAGTGGTAACAAAGTTTTGATTCTTTTTAGCCTACCTGTTACAACAAGAAAATTGCATCTTAAAAGCTGCATGAAAAAGTTATTTGTTTGTTAAAATTTGGGCAGTAACCCATATATTTATCATTTTTAGCATATTTTCTACAGCATACACTGTTCTGGTTCTGGCCCTCGTTGCTTAAGTTTAAAACAACTATAATCTTTAAGGATTTTAGTCTGTAGATTAAATTAGATTAGATATTTATTAACATTTATCAACTGTAAATACATCGCATAAAAGTTACGAGTTTGTGGCGAAAGAAATAGTCCATAAAAACAACTTATTCCAAGTAACATCTGCTCCCAAACAAAAGTGAAATACAAATTACAACAACAACAAATACAAATAACAAGAAAACTAGTTGAGCCAAACCAATAGGTAGTTATCATGCGATACAAACAAAATTGCATCTAATCCCTTGGTATTTTTTTCATGTACAGCAAGCAACTTTTATGACCTTCCGCATTCACTAATTTGTGTATATTAACATGACTCCTATGACATTTTAGCAAAATATGCCCCTCGTCTTGTATCTGGACACATAAGCATAGTCTATTTTCCATCGGAGTTCTTGGCCATCTACCAAATTCAATGTTTAATCGATGAGAGCTACATCTAGTTCTTGTACATGCAGTTCTTGGAAATTCACTTAAACCGCTCTCACAAGTCTAAAGCCGGATTAAACTTCAAATACGTGCGCCGACGAGTAGAATTCTCTGCCAGACAAATTTCAACAAATCAACACATTTCTATTTGGCTTTGTCAGTCACATTGCCATCTCTCCTCTCTGATAACTGAAGATAACTTCATTAACTTGCCATACGTGAAATAGTTGTGGCTTTTGCCAATGGAAACATCTCACAGTTGGTTCGGGCATGAAACTTCTGCAAAAACCTCTTTTGTCTGCTTACATTTGGATCTTGTAAATGGGGCACTCCAGCTTCAAAGAGAGCAATTTCATTGCATGTTTGGGTGCTTTTTGAACAGCTAAAAGTGACTTTTAGGTAAGCTTTTTGGCACACATTTCAACTTATTCGGGCGCCAAGATTCACAGAAACATAACACACAGTACTGTACTTTGCCATATTGCTTTTTTCACCGGTAAAGATGCATCTGGACTTTTTGCAAGGAACGACCCAAATTTTCTCAATTCTGGTTTCTTTATTTGCAAGTGCATCTCTACCTGCTCTGCAATGCTTGCATTAACGATCGGCGTGCCGAAATAAATATATTTTGGCTTATACCGAATTGTAATATCACCATTTTGGGACAATCTAACAAGCCCTGCTTTTTGATTGCCCACAACACATTTACCTTCGTGTATAAGTGAATAGTGCTTGAGGCTTTTTCTGTGCAGTATTTTTTATTTGTATTATATCCATTGTAGGCCCTTTCACTAGATATTGTATATGTAACCTGTAAATGTGTATGGTGAAATAAATGACTTATGACTTATGACATTTTGAAAACTCCTGTCGTCAACTGTAACCAAAGCTAAAAATTTCGACTTTGTAGGGTGAACAGTCATGCTTAGATCAGAGGCACATGTCACTAGTAAATTTATTTTCTTTTCCATTGCCTCTCTGGAGGTCGTTAAAACAACGATGCCATCAAATTAAAAGCTAACTAACAGATCGAACGTGTTTTACCTGTTTTTATACATTTATGTAGTTAACGACAGTTATTAAAAAATATTTGATTTTTCTTGAATCTCATGGTTTTATTAAAATTAATTTCTATTCTAGATTTCTAAATATTTGATTCCATGCTGGGCGTTAGAAAAACATTGGACAACTTCCGTGCATTACTACAACAACATATATTTTTGCCAGGCGAAAAATGGCCTAAACTCAGCTATTTAAATGCCGCGTGTGTATAGTACTGTATGTGCGGCATTTAAATGTAATTAATACACGTACCACGAATGGATACTCCCTTTTAAGCAATTCTTCCCGAACTCGACTCCTTGGATCGGCAGGCTTTTCTGTAACTATAATTTAATGGAACTTAACGGTTGCATGCTGTATCACATCCTGCAGGTAAATGAATTTAAAAGAAAAGATACTCATTAAACTTTGTATAAACTATAATAATAATACAAATTGGTAATAAATACGGTAATTTTAATATAGCATCATTAGAAAGTTTAGTAAAGATTTAGATTCAGGAGATCAAAAATTTCCATTATGTGAGAGAGAGCTCTCCTGAGATTTGTCATCTTTAACATAAAAAACATAGTGCCCTTTATAGTCTCCATGATTATATATTCGTTCAGAAGCTTTCCCCTAGAGGGCGAAGCTTAAGTGACTAACACCCTCAGTTACCAGCACAGTCTATTCAGCCGACGATGCCAGTGAATAATATCATTGAGACTATAAAAGGCAGTCTTCTTTTTATGTTATGTTATAATAATAGATTTACTTCAGTGGCCACATCGAAATCGGCTTCTAATTAAATTAACCTTTCTAAATGTTTTCATGGCTTAACATGCACAGGAAAATTGCTTTCCCAAATTTTTTCACAGCTTCCAAGCTGACCAACTGTTGACATTCAGATATTTATATAATAAATAATAATAGAAACTTAATAAGAGTCTAAAAATATCGATTTAGCTAAAAACTTTATAGCTAGAAACTCGCACTTCTTTAATATTTAGGTATCGCTTACATATTAGTAATAGTAATTATTATGAGAGAGAGTCTGCATATCACATAATAATTAGTTTACTGCAAACTTCATTACGGAAAATTTTTGAGAGAAAATATTCTCACTAATCTCACTGTTGTCAAAGAAATTTCTGGCAGCCTCAGTCACTCAAAAGGAAGTCACTTACAAACGAAGCACGAATCTTACTCCTACTTTGTCTGAAATTGTCAGAAAAAGAATTAGTCCGTAAGAAAAAGGTTCCTTCGTTGCATGCCCGCTAATGTTGCTGTCAAATAGGTGTGGAACAAGTCTCGGCCACTAAAACTTATTTGCACAGCAATGAGAGTTCGCACCAATTGGGTATATTTAGAAACCCAACATTGTCTGCAGCTCGTGTTAGTGATCTCACTCAAGTACAAAATTGGGCACGCCAGTGGTTGGTTGCTTTCAATCCTGCAAAAACAGAAGTCATGGTGTTTTCTCTCATAAAACTGGACTGGTAATTTATCGTCTATTGTATTTTTCCCGCGCTCAACTGAAAATAGCCCAGAAACATAGACGTGCGATCTAAGTTGGTGCTACCACATAACTGAGACTGTTGCGAATGCAAATTTAAAATTGAATGAACTGATGCATCTTTCATATAACTTTCTGTGTTCCACTTACGAACAGCTATACAAACGTAAGATCTTGCCGGCTATGGAAAACAGGAATGGGATATGTGACATTTGGGCACGAGGACATTTGAGCACGAGATATTTGGGCACCAACAAAATTTGATATTGTACCTGTATTTTTCTATTTGTATTTATTACATTTTTAATGATTCCCTAACCATCAGGCTTTATTGAACTGTCATAATGTTTAATATTGTTATATAACACTGTCATAATATCATATAACGCAATTAAAACCAGTTAATTGCCTTACTGCATTTTCCCCACCTTCAGTATTAGTGTATGTGTAGTTTTTAAATGAACAAAGCATGTCAGTAACATGAACAGACTTTTCAATGGTTATTTTTATGAAAGTGTAAATTTAGCTAGTTCTAAAAGAGGATGCAGTGTAGGCTATATTTACTGCAATCACCTGTCCGATGCAGATGAGGTATGCTTGTTGGCTGCAACCACTACGTGACTTCAGCAGCTTATAAATGTTTATTGTGTATTGCAATTAAACTTGAAATTATTGTGAACAGGGAAAAAACAAAAAATTTATCCATAGAATAAACATGTATGAAATACTTAAAAAATTATGAGGCTTATTTAAATAACGTAGTTTTAAAAATATGTTGATCGTGAAAATAAGGATAATCGTCACATAAAGTGCTTTGTTTTATATAAGGTCAAATAAACTGATAAGAAATTTTTCAAAATGTAACGTAAACGCAAACACGAATATGTTCGTATCGTATTACTCGAACTTTTTCTGTGCAGCTCTATTGTACAAATTTTGTGATTATAGTTTCAATCACATAAAAATTGCGTACAACAAAGGCATCCACAAGTTATTTCAGATGCAATATGACTGTTCCGCAAGCGGAATGTGTGTTGAGCTTAACATACCGTTTTTTGACACTATAATTCGAAAATGTGTTTATTCATTTAAAAACAGGCTATCTAAAAGCTGCAATAGTCTGGTGCTGAGTATATGGAATGTAGGTTTCAATTAAAAATCTGGTTGAAAATTCTACAATTGTCAAACAGACTAACATGACTTTTAGTATAACTTTTTTGATGACAATTTTTTGTACACTTATATGTACACTCTTTAATATTACTTTTAAATTAACTGATGCTTTATTGGGTATAGGCCTAATGCAAATGTGAATGATGAAATGACCATGTACTGACGACAAAATTAAGGCACCACATATATACCTTTTTATTCAAACCAATTAATCAATGTTTAAAGTGACTAACTACTTTGCTGCTGGTTTGGGTATTTAGGCCTTCGGTGCAAACTGTGGGAAGGTGGAGGGAAGGAATTAAATAAAGAGGATTACAGACGGCGCAATGCGTAAACACGTATATTTTACGATAATTTCCAAAATTTCGTGATGCACACGCGAAACATTAGCATATTATATTTTTATTGGTTGGCGTCAGATCTACATTGGCTAGCATACTTAGACTACCACCATTTGACCTAATAATGTACAGAACTGACCTACATTATCTCTATGCGGATGGACTCGTTTCAGCGCGATAGTTATCCACCTGCGTAATGCTCGATAGTTCTTGAAAGTTGATTTTCCATTTTAGAAAGGTATGCTGATATTCTACCTAAATAATAACATCATGCTGAGTTCCCACAAAATTTAAGAAAGAAAGTGACTGGTGCCCAGATACAAGTTAAGAAGCACTGAAATAGACAGATATTAATACATTAACGTATTATTCAACGTGGTGAAGTTGTTTTGATCATAGAGATGCTTTAATGAATTTTACAACATCGAATAGGCGCTCTCTGTTTCTATGTGCACTGAATGTGAACTTACGTAAATGTTAATACCCAAAATTGGTAATGCTTCATTGTCATAGATCCACCCATCTTATTCACTTTCGCTGCGGTATCCTCTTTTATGATCACTTTGAAAGAGTTTCTTGCCTGAGGCGTCAATTAAAATTTACCTACATTTCGTATGCCAGAGTGATTGGTGGTGATTCATTTATTATGAGTAGCTTGTGGAAAACAGTAGAGCAGTTGATTAATTATTATCTAATCTAAAGAAGGATGAAATTTTCTATAAAAATTAGCACCGCTCTAATTTGTGCTGCAATTTTAACTGCTGTAAGTAATATGCCTGTGCTTAACGAAGAGACTGTTTCTGATGAAATGATCACAGCAGCAATAGTAAGTGTACCAGATTAATTTTTATGTAATTTTTGTGGATTGACTTAATATTCGTGCAGATGCTGTAGTTTAAATAAATTAGCATTTTGATATTTTAAATGAGTCCACTTTGTCACCTCTGTGTAATGAGCGATATCATAATGAGCTGTTAATTTACTTTGGCGATTTAGCTACATTTTTAGCTACAGATTTAACTAACCTTATTTATTGACTAATCCTTGTACTTATTTTTGTTATTGTATCTGGACACGAATAAACAGCGACAATAATTTTAAGTTGGATAAGCAGAAATCCCAGCTTGTGTATTGAACAAATGAAATATGGGTGAATTGATCATTGCAACTACAATAAACGCTAAAATTTAATTTTTGTATAAACCTAAACCTGTCTCCCGCCATTTGTGTAGAGGCCATTTTGATTCAATCTACAACAGGGCAAATATAATTTAATGTTCATTTGATTTTGTGCATAGGAGTACTTGAGGCGATATGGTTACCTAGGAGAAAACGAAGTAGCTACATCCAGCTCAGTGGCAATAGCGATACGGTAAGCAATGATATCAAGTTGATCAAACTCTGGTAAGTAGCATTAAAAATAATGATGTAACTGATGTACTGATGTAACCTGGACAATAAATTATTCAGCATCGATCAGTACTACAGCAGCCATGTACTATTTGGTCGAATATTTGCACACGCTCGTTTTACGTACGCAATGTAACTACAGTAAACTACATATAACTCGAATTCTTGCGTATCTCGAACCAAATTCCCGGTGCAATTCTTAAGAATTTGGTTGAAATTACATTGGCCTTCTCAAACAGCCTCCCAAGCGAGAAGTCCTGCGCGAAAACCATGTAGCACATTTACAATTTTAACTGTTATTTCAACAAAAATCCAAAGATTTCTTGCATAGCCTTAGCAGAACGCTGCACACAACATGGTTATGGAACGTGGTTTAATGTAGATGACAATATTATTATTGCCGAATTCTATTAACCATGTTACTCAGAGGTGGGCCAAAATTGTTGTTTAATATTTGATTAAAGGCTCAGTTTGTCATTTTCACAGGTAGTAGTGTATCGTCCGACATTGATGAGTGACTCAATTGTTATATATAGTTTACTGTATTAGAATTTGTAAGTAATAATCTAGTTCCATGGTGCATTAATTGCGTAATTATTTATTAACCACACAATAGTATAATCATTATGTAAACAACAAACTGAAAGAAAAATTTCAGGTGTTACATGAAATGCTGCCCGCGTGATAGGAATTTTTAAAAAATTTCTGTTCCAACACAAAATGGTTAGAAAGTTGGTTTGGTTAAATTTTGGTGATTACAGATAATCAAAATTATATCAAAATTATCGCTAACAGTTTAGAAAATTAAAGGAAACCAGTCCCAATCTTAAAAATAGTTCAAAAAATTTACTGTATAAAATATTGAAAGGGAGCATATTATTTTTTCAAGAATGACTTACCGCAGAAGCGTAGTTGGGCTCCCCGACATTAAACACATTTTTAATCTATCCTTTAAATATCGAAACGTTTTGGCATGATTATAGGTGTTAAAATGGATGCTTTTTACCGTACTTAAAAAAATGGGGTCTGATATGAAAAATCATTCTGTTTTCTTTTAAGTAGAGTGCTAGTTCTGAGGCGAGGTGCATAGCCTAGTGATTATGGCCTCTTTCTTGACGACAGCAGTTAAGATTGGTGCCCAGGCTGGCTTGTCAGTGATTGGATGGGTGATTCACGTTGATTCTCGCTCTGGACGGTTTCATTCACCTTTCTTGATTCGTAGAGGAAGGATGTATACACAGTTGAACATGGCTCAGATATCCCTGTCGGTTTTGCACCTAGTAACATATATAACATATACATATACACATTTTTACTGTAGGCATAATGAGTTTTATCATTAATTATAGGAAATTCCAGCTAAACATGAACTTGGCACGCACAGGAGAGTTTGATAAACCAACTTTAACTACAATGCAGAAGCCGCGATGTGGCGTTCGTGACGTCCCTAAGCGCTCGTTCTTTCCACTAGCGAGAAGAAACCAGACCACCAAGACTGAAGCGGAATCACTAGCTTTGAGAGAATCACTTCCCGGTAAGAAGCCTTAATTACCAGGCATGTGAAATATGTTGTTGCTGCTTTGTAGTGCTATTGTTGCTGTTGCTGCTGCTACTATAATTGCTTCCTCACTTTCCAATTCTTGATCTATGTTTCGGGAAATCACTCACATGTCATTGCCGTATTTTCCAACTATTCTAGTACTGCATTTACGTGATCACAAAAAGTTGGGTGCATCCGAAAATCAGTTACCTTAAACAAACAAGCCAGCGATGAATCGACGACAAACGAGCTCACCCTTTCGCCAGAATCTTGGGTTATGTTTGTCGATGACCTGTTAACAAATAACTGGTCAGTGCCGTTGTTCTCGTCGCTATCTTACATGAGCAACCAAAAAAAGCTCATTTCTCGGAAATTTCAGAAAGAAACCCGCTCTTAAACCTTGCATTTTTGACCGCCGTTGTGCTAATCCAGTGCAACAAGGTGTAACAATGTGAGAGTTTGTCTACAACAAAAAATAAGCAACGCTGACCGTGATTAGTAAATGAATGGATGACCGCCAGACATACTGGTCGTAGGATGTCTGGCGTAGGCAATTATTTGCATTTGAATCATATGTCGTGTTGCGAAAAGTTGTTTTTATCATCGAAACGAAAGAAGTGTCCAAATTGCATACAAATAAATGAGATTAAGTAATGTTAGCTACAAGAGTTAATTTTATTCACTGTAGTTTGGAAGTCAACGCATTGCTTTTTGAGACTTATTGTACTAGTGTTTATTGGGCGGCCTTGAGGAGAAAGTTCTTAATGAATTTAAAGTCATATAATTATAACAAATGTGATCCTTATTTTGAAAAGGTTGCTAAGGAAATGTTTATTTTTCTTAAAATCGCGCCTTGAAATGTGCGATAATACCTGCATGTATCTGAAATGCTTTAGGCTGTCTGATGTGTATCGTACCTCTAAACCTTACTGCAGATGTATAATTCTTGTGTACCAGACCTCTCTCAGACGTGCTTAAATATGCAGGCCTGTGTGTTATGCTTTACCTATGTACATATTTTTTTTAATTTGTTAACTAATTGTATCTACTAATTCTGTTTATCCTTTATCATTTACTGTGTGCAACTAACTGTGTGGACGTTTTGATGTCTGAAATAAAACTGAAACTGAAAATTGAAATTAAAGTCGAATACTAATTTCACCTAGGCAAATCCAATTCGAGCATATTGTCATTGTAAGTACCATATTATAACTTCTTTACAAATCATTTTCAGAAGATATTCAAATACTTGTCTGTCCGTTTAAAGACACTTTTGAAAATAATGTAAGGATTTCCAATTCTGTCAAAATCCATCGCCGATTTTTCAGACAAGTCGCAAATTATGATTATTTTTTGTGTAGAAGAATTCTTTGCTCGATGGTGGTTTAACTGCGAACTTAGCTGGAACACATTCGATCAAGAATCTATAAATCTCCCTGATGAAGAGGTAAGGTGGGTATCTAGACAATGGGATGCAACAAGCACCTTGATGTTTCTAGCATTGTTATAGTAGCGTTAAAGTTGTAATCTTCCATCACGAACAACATTATGTAATTTACATCATCAAAGCATTGTTAGGCATTACATGGTGCATTGTTGATGAATGTGTCAGTTATTTCTGTTCGTCTTATTTATTTGTCTCTAGTTTTATTTGTCTAGTGCAAATAATATACTATTTAATTACACACAGTTCATTACAATTGCATTGAGAAGGGGCGTCTATCTCGTGCGTCCAAAACGCACCATGTAAATACAATGTTGGAGATACGCATATTCATTGTTCCGTGTGTAGAGTTTAAAGCTCTTAAGCAGCCTGAAATTTTGAGGAAATGACGAAACGGAAAAAATGTCGTGTAATAAATTCAAAGCTCTCCATAACCATTACAGATGCTGAAGAAGTGTCTTTCGTCGCACGTATTGTCATTTTCTTTTAACTTGCAAGAAAAAATAAGATAACATTTGCAAAATGCACTTGAGGTTTGTCTTGAAAGCCAATCATATCGAGTCTCTTTTTAAAGTGGGCGTTTACCAGACATCCGGAACGCGTAATTGTGTATCCAGTTGCGTGCAAAAATAAATAGGAAATAACTGCAGAGAAAATAACGCAAACAAACAGGTCTTACAAACGGCTTCGTTGAAAACAACATAAAGTGATTTTTTACGCAATAACGCATAACGTATTCAAGGTGTTAGGTAAACGCCACACGAGACTGCATGTTGTACGAAAGCATCAAAGCCACACACACACTAGACTAATATATTGAAATCCATAAACACATTAGCCGTGTTTTGATGTTCGCAAATAAGGTTAAGTAGGCTTACCATCATATATGGCATGTATTATGAAGTAATTATTATTATTGTTATTATTATTATTATTATTATTATTATTATTATTATTATTATTATTATTATTATTATTATTATTATTATTATTATTATTATTATTATTATTATTATTATTATTATTATTATTATTATTATTATTATTATTATTATTATTAGTCTTAAAGCACTTCTCATTGATGTGTGCTAGGCCGCTGTCACTGTCCTCGCACTGCCCAGAGAGTCTTAGGGGGCAGATTGGAGTACCCTAATGTAATGAACAAAACTCGATCATTTCATCCACCAATGCGAACCGATATTAGACCTTTTCAGCATCCCAAATGACCAGTTCAGTGCTTATTTTTTAGAACACTGAAACGCCTAATCTGAAAACTTGTTATTAGACGTAGGTTGAGAGAAGAAATAAACAAATGGGAGGCAGCTATTAATGCCGGTCACTCTCACGCTATCATCAACATCACAGAACAACCGTCAAATTTTGCCACAGACATTCAATTCAGCTTTCAGCGTGGAACGCACGGAGACGGCAATGACTTTGATGGTGTGGGAGGCGTCCTGGCACACGCATTCTATCCTTACGTAGGTAAACAATTATGCCAGATGCATCTGTTTCGTAATTAAAACATATGTTAATTGGTATATTTGTAGTAGTCTAGAAACGTTTTTCTTCAGCCGACGTGTTCACCTTGTGACGACGTACAACAGTTCAACTGTATTCCCCTATCCCTAGATGGGTGTCACTTTTGGACAGTTTTGGACAATACAATGGACGCACAGAATAACAGCACTCAAACAAGAATTTAGCAAAAAGAAAGGGTAGCGCCACTTTTGCAGCGCACACGCACGAATACATGAACCTGAATGTTGCAGACTTGTTGTTACGGAAAAAGAGCTTCTGTAGATTAGGGACCCTAATGACCATACGTTAATGCAAAATCATTGAATTAGGCTAAGAAATTTCCTTGTCAACTTTTTACTGTGCTGTCTAGACTTTTACTGTGCATCTATACTCTTTACTGTGCACTCAGTTAACTACTGGCCGAGTCACATGGCGTTTACACAGCATTTGGTTGCGTGTGCATTTTTCCTATTGCGGAACAGCATGCGGAATATCTTACGGAAAAAAATCAATAGGAATAGCTGCAGAAAAAGAATAACGCATACGTTGGCTGCATACACGGGCGATTTGAAAACAATGTAAACCGATTTTATCTGCTCCGCACCCCCCAAACGCGTGCGCATCCGGATACTACGTAAACGTCACTTTACTGCCGCACACTGCACATAAATAGTTACTGAAATGGCGGTCCAGCTAAGAAGATCGACGACACTGTGGCCAAGACATTATTAACCTGCTTTAGCTCCAGTAAGAGCTTGACAGAAATAACAGCATAATCATTTTTTAACTTTTTTTACCTCCCAGTTGCAGAGCTGAACTAACAAGTGAATGCATGAATAATGGCACTGAGCCTGCTACTGAATGAGTGCTTTTAGATCATATTTTGCACATGAATATACAAAAGATCAAAACATGAAAGAGCTCTCCTGAGACTTGTCATCTCAAAATAATTGTTTTTTATTTCTTACAGATGCTTTCACCTAGCAGGCTTCATCACATGAAAAATTACAAATAAAATGTTAAAAACAGTTTAAACCAGCGTGAAAAAAGAATATTAAAGGCAACAATAGTAGCTAAACGATACTGGTTTAAGATACAATGTGTTGGAGAAAGAGTAAAGCAATGACTGCATAAGAAGAAAAAAACAAGCACTATACAACTACACTTGCCTAAAGAAAAGCTTATTTAAAGAAAGTAAAAAGAATAGGAATAAATTAGACATACCTTTATAGACCGCGCTGCTAAAATGAGAGTAATGTTTACAAAAATTTGCTGAGTATTTATAAACCTTTCATTTATAAGAAATAAAAATAACTATTTTGAGACAGTAAGAGCAACCAAAGTTTTCTTATCAAAAAGGTCAATTAATTCTAGGTGGGAGGTTTCAAGGTTTGTTGCACTTGGATGGAGATGAGGATTGGGTGGGACAGTTTTCGCCAGTTCGGTTGCTCTTCAATTATGTGATTCTGCATGAAATGGGACACATAATGGGGCTTACTCACAGCCCCAATCCAGACGCAGTAATGCATGCAGTTATTGATTTATCTAAAATATTTGTGACAGAACTACACGAAGAAGACATTCGGAGAATAAGACACCTATATCGTAAGTAAACTTTATTGTTGTTTACAGTTTATTAGCAGTAGTGCTCTACGCCTCATCGTTATAATATTCATTTATAAAAACCAGTATAAAAGCATTTGCGTACTCAATTGTCATTTGCAAATTCATTCGTCGAGAATGCTTGTAATTATGATAATTTTTAATTTCTGTTTTAGCAATTCGTTTTTGCGATATTTTTGGAGGTGAAGGAACGAAGAGAAGCAGTCACCACAAGTGAGGCTGTTAACTGCATACAGGTGTTCCAGTTTGAAGCACATTCTTTTAATCTTTAATTTTTAATTCTTATAATTCAAACATGTGCACGGAAGCAGGATTTTATTTACAGATATGCAGTTTTACAAATTCTTTGGTATCTTTGTAAAGTGATTTGTATATCATCTAAAATTGCCTGCTCAGTAAATTCTTCAAAAAAATCACTCCTTGCATATCTCGCAAAAATCACGTGTAGATTCTTCAAAAAAAGGTTCGTAATGCATGGGCTACACTCTACTCCTTAGCATGCACCGGAAATGTACTGAAAATCACTCAAAGATACTAACCTTATTTTGTGAAGCAGTTTATTGAAGTCATAACATTGAATTTGTAGCAGCCACATAGACAGAACAGTATTAGGTGTAATAATTGCAAGACATACCCAAGTATCCCCAAATAAAATCTATTATAACTTTATCAAAATGCAGTAACAGTATAGTCAGTATACAAAATTATGGTTGAAGCAGTTTCATTTATTTCCTAAAATGTAACAACATCATGGATAACAGAATCCTGCTGCAATGGGCAGTTGTACATATATAAATTTTAAAATTGCTTGCATCATTTTATAAAAAAACTCACTAATTAGTAATACAATCAGTGTCGTGGTGTCCCACTTCTTGGTGGTTTGGCGTCCTCTTGAGGATTCAAGCTGACGAACTCCATCAAAGCAGAGATTTAGAATGAAATAACTTGCCGAACGTCTTTTCTCTTGTTCCCTATGCCAGAGACTGAGTCGCAGAGCCAGTGAAAGCTGTACCTATGGTCTCATCTTTTATGAGACCATCCCTTCACAGGAGAGTGACAATTAATATGATAGCATGTGCTACTCTGAGAAGTGGTTTCTTGACAACATACGTTTGAGAAATTGAAAACAAAGTGTAAAAGGTAAGGTCTTACTTCTTAAGTAAGAGAAGTCCCTACAATTTCCTTTACTATTTCGTCAATCACCATCATTTATCAAAGGCAAAGATGCATACAGTGTTATTATATAAATTACTATTGTTGTGAAATCCAGTGGAGATGTGTTATGAGCAGACACGGTATCGTGAGAGCCACTTAAATGCAAGTCCTTAGAAAAACTTTTAACATCATCAATCCAATTCAAATAATGGGAAATTCTCACGGCCTTGCTCACTGATATACAATCGTATCCCCAAAATGGATGCTTGGTTCCTGTGGAGTGAATACCAATCACCTCCCCGGTCCTGCGTAATACCATAGGACCACCTGAATCGCCCTACACATAGATAAAAAGTAGTATAAAAGTTATTACTTATACTACATTTGTAATATAATATAAAGACTTTTGTAATAAATGCACAACTGATATTTTTATCTCCTTTTTATAAATTTTTTGCTAACTTGAGAAAACTTGTTCAACTTGCCAATGAAACAACAAAGCGCCATAACCCAGGCAATGATGTATCGAATTACTAATATTACTATTACTAAACTGAGTTAAATGAATAAAATTTTATTCAACTTATTGAAACATTTTATGATTATCTCGTCAGTCGTTCCTTTTCCCCAAGTGTTGCCTAATCACGACTACTATGTTATCTTATTTGGCAACCGTGTAAAAAAATTCAAGACTAAAGTTAAAGGAAAACTGGGCGATTCCTGGACAGAAAACTGAAATCTCATTTTAATCTGCTGTCCAAAATATATATTTTCTTGCCTATATTAGTAAGCAATTGTTTCTAATATTTTTGTTAATTATTTGAATAATTACCTTGGAAGTTAATTAACGGTATTGAACACAGCTATTGCTTACGTCACAAACTAACCACAGTTTGTGCAATGGTAGGAATCTTCCCTGCGCGTCAAGAACGTTTAGCTAAACGAAGATTGCTATAAGCGCTGATGTGATGTCGCAAAAATCAGCTCTACGTCCACTGACGTCACAGACGAACACTTCAGTTAATAATCTCGCTTGTCACGATACCACACCTACTTGTCAGCCACGCAACAAAAAGGCGCCATTACCAGTCTTAGTTGATTCGCAAAGTCACTCTAGCTTTGAAAGTTTAACAAATTTTAACTATCCGAGGTAATTATTATTTAATCTAAGCTTTGATCTAAAAAAAGCTGTTGCAGTTTTCAATACTTGGTTGTTTCAAACAATTGGTTAGCATCCTATTTCACTTCAAGGACTCATAGGGTTATGATTGGAAACACAGCTCAGAGGCAGCAGAATTAAAATCTGATTAAAATAAACACAAATTTGCAGAGAAGCAGCTATTTTATCACGAAATTAACACTTCAAGTAGCTAAAAAATGACTTTTCAATTTAAACAGAATGTAGAGACGAAATTTCAATGCACTACAAAATACAGAGACACAAATATAATAAAAGAAACTAAGCCAGTTAGCCTTGCTTTACAATAAATGAGCAGCAAAAATATTAAGTCTTTCCTGCCTTTAAACATACGAACATCAAGCCTGCGATGTATTTTTTTATATTAATTGATCGTGTGCCCGTCCGCAAGGTTTATTAAATTTTTTCGTTTGTCAGGCTATAGAAATGGAATAAATTTGACTGTTCCGTTCCATAGACGACCCTTATATTGAATGCTCGAGTCACATAATTCCCAATGGCATCTTTTACCTTGATTATAACCAGAAAAATTGCGTAAAATTAGCTAATATTACATTAACGTATAACATAAGTTATGATCACATTTGAGTTAATTTTGACTGTGAAGATCTCATTGAGGTTTATAAAAACTGGCCAGAAAAGGAAACATCTTGTTTTGTCCTTATTTAAAGTTAGTCAAATAGTTGGTTTTATCTAACTTGCAAAGCTGTAAACTAAAGTAAACTGCGTATTTTCTGGATTGCAAAATGGTTTAATCAGCAATTCACAGATGTAAGTGTTGTGCATTTCTTCCTATAAGCGAAACTAAACTATATATTTCCACTAATTCACTTGCAATTTCATTTGACAATAATAAAATCTAGAACTAAGCCAATATTTCTCGCGTTAACTAATGAAAAGTTGAGTATTTTTCATAACAGTGTTAGACGGAGCTGTAGCTAAATGTCCCGAACGTACCTGCTGCAGGGGTGTGTGAAATGACTTGCAAGCTGATTGGGCAGTCAACGAAAATTATTGACATTATGTTAGACGTCAACTGCTTTAATGTCGCTAATAGGGATGACACATTTGAGTTAACAGCATCGTTATTCGCTCTCACACCCAATGTTGAAGTCTGAAGCCATCGCTAATGACAGACATCGTGAGTCTGTGAGGGCGTAATTGACCTCCGTAGACTGTACGACAGGAATTATAATATTGGAATACCACACTACAGATTCTATGCACGAAAAAACAACCCTTACCCATCGAGTTGCTGTTGACTCAAATAAATTGTTGCTTCCAATGTATACTTTCATATGTTTGCCTGGTTCGTCAATAATGACGTCATCTTTTGTCTTGCTGAAACAGATTCAAATTTACGATCTGGTGGTTAGTGTAATGCTAACAATCAATCATTTAATTTTATTACTTTTGCAGTAACTAGAAGATTTTGCCACTCCCTCAGAAGTCTAAAGGCCCTACTGCAGTTGTCCACCCTACAAGTTCGTTTATTCTAGGTACCATTGTTTTGGATTATTCACTGTCGTACTGTAACAGGAGAAACAGTAACAATAAACGTCTGATTTCCAATAAGATTCTGCATATAGTGCAAAATCTTAATTAAAAACAAACGGTTGATTTACAAAAGATTTCTGCTAATGTAGAATCTTAAATGCAGAAAAAAACGACTCACTTCCAGTAAGATTCTGCATAGGCCTGCAGCGCAGGATCATAATAACAAACACCTGATTTCCACTAAGATTCTGAAAGTATTGCAGAATCTTAGTGGAAATCAGGTGTTTATTATTATGATCCTGCAGTTAATATCACTTCTTGCCAAATCTGCAGTTAACAAACCTTTTCCCATTGAAATTAGTTCATTAAATGAGAGATTAAGAAGTCACCCATATCATTTGAACAGTCCATAACTGACGAGATGTCATCACCACGGCTCCTGGAATCTGCATTGCACAGGTACATGCTTGCACAATCATCACAGAATACGGCATAAATTGTTCCTTTTGGAACTGGACCACTTTTCGTACTTCTGCAAACTACACAGCTATGTCTTACATCGTCAGTTTTCTTTGGATTACCCATGAATAAAATCGAAGATTATTTAAAATCATTAAAAATCAAACACTGTTAAAATGGTTCAACTAAAAAACGGATAAAATCTTCAACTTGTAACTGTCATACTAGTTGAAATTTTCTTCGTAATAGATTTTTCTTCTTCGTTGTCAAAGAGAAGCCATGCAACCTGTTTACTCGTGCTCAAATCAATTTATTTCACTCCAGCAAAACATATACAATACATCAACATACAATGTGATTGGAAAAAAAACAGCATAGGTAAAAAAAAACATTGATGAAGTCAAATTAACCAAATAAAAGAGTTGCGATAATTGACACCTTGGAAGCTTGACTTGTTAAGGTGGCACAAATGAGTGAATGAAAAAATGGATAGGGTTAGTAGCAATGGCGAAATGGAAAAAATAGTAAGATTAGAGATAGGAAGAAGGAAGGGGGGAGAGGAAACGACCATAGTGTATGTTTAATTTACATAGAGCTATATTAAAATAGTATTATAAATAATGGAATAAATAATTATAAATAAATAGAACACTGTGACTGCATGAGAGCATGGAAGCATAAAAACTGTATTATAAGTATGAATCAAGAATGGTTCTTTTCAAATACTGTTTGAAACTCTAAATAGTGTATTTTTACCTGGGCACTTATTTTATTCCAGTTTATTCCGGCTGTAAATTTAAAAAAGTGCCTGGCACTATTAGCACGACAGTAAGGGACATGATATTCATTGAACCTTGTAAAATGATATTTAGGATTTGCTGCAATTGGATTCGTAAAGGAAGTGGGAAACAAGTTGTAGTATGTCTTGCATAGAAATGGACAAGCAATGTATAATCAAGTCTTCGATAATTAATATGCCACATTCATTAAATAAGGACGTACCAACAGTGGTACGTTTAGATAAATTCTTTGGTATTCTTATAAACTTTCTTTGATACCTAGAAAAACTTATTAAATTGGATTGATAAGATGTACTTCATATAGGTATGGTAATACCAATCAATTATAGAGTGTAATAATATGAGATTTGTGTAGTTTATTTTTAATAAAATTGATTATTCCCAGATTCTTGGCAATTTTTAAACTGATTGAATTGATATGTGGTTTCCAGTCAAGATTTTCATTAATTACAACACCTAGGAATTTTATATTTGGAACTCTTTCGATTGCCTGTCCTTCAATGTATAGGTTAATGTCAATTGCGAGCCTTTTATTTTTAGAGTGGAATACGATGCAGTTTGTTTTAGTTGGATTCAACGACAATTTCTTTGCTTTAAACCAATCAGCTATTAATGGAAGTTTATTATTTATTTCAGATACAGAATAAGATTGTAGATCAAAAAATACTGTGGTGTCATCTGCAAACCGTTAAGATATTAGACAGGTCGTTGATATACATAAAAAATAATAGAGGGCTAAGAATGGAGCCTTGACGTACATCATACTGCGTGGATTGAGGGCTGGATAGACAATTATTGCGCCTAACTATTTGGCTTCTTACAGAAAGATAATTATTAAACCATTCATTCGAAATTCTTCGCCGATACCATAGTGAGAAAATTTTTCAATTAATATGTCATGGTCAATGGTGTCGAAGGCTTTAGACAAGTCGCAGAAAATGCCAACAGAGATTGAATTGTTTTCGATAGTATTAACAATTTGATCACAGACTTTAATTAAAGCCAGCTCAGTGGATAGGCCTGATCTGAATCCAAATTGGCTGCTGTTACGTATGTTATTTTTGACTAAATGTTTGTGTAATTTATTGTGCACACATCTTTTGGGTATCTTAGAAAAAAAGTGTAACAGGGATATCAGTCAGTAGTTATTTAGATTCATGTAGTCACCGGTTTTATGGAATGGTACTGTAAGAGCTTGTTTCATCTTAATGGGAACAATGCCACTTCTATGAGATTTATTTAAAATATGAGTTATAGGTACTGATATTTGAGGAAGTATAGCAGTGATTATCCTAGGTATATATTTGTTTCTAATCGAATTCAATAATCCAACAGATATCCAGGGTTTCTTGTTATGGTTAGGATTGATTTGTGTGTATTTCTCTCTCACATGCGAGCTGTAAATGTTATTAAATTTATAGTAAAAAATTTCTGTGGCTAACTTAGGATCTGGCTGTAACAGAACGTCATCCCAATTACTGCAGAGATAACTCGTTTCTAAGGGCTGTTTTGATCAAATCGCTGTGGCTAACTTAGGATCTGGCTGTAACAGAACGTCATCCCAATTACTGCAGAGATAACTCGTTTCTAAGGGCTGTTTTGATCAAATCGATATCAAATCAAATATGATAGTAGTCAGTGATATCAGTAAGCAATATATCAGGTTTGCAATAGCACTGAATGACGTTGGAGAAAATGTTGTCAATAACTGTGGCTGAATAGTTACTAATTCTTGTAGGATGAGTTATTGTTGGGAATGTAGAATTGGTAAACATTGAATCTATAAAGCATTTGGTATCATTGTGGGTTTGGTGATTAATCAAATTAATATTATAATTGCCAGTGATGTATAAACAATTCCCTTGGTTACTGACATTGGATATTATGCCAAAGATTTTATCTGTAAACTGTAAAGGACATTCACTTGGAGGACGATAAAATGAGCTGTTAACAATGTTCTTATGCTGATTGCATAATATTTTTTATTGCATTCTCTTTAAAAATGGCTTCAATATCATTGTCAAAACGATTTAGATCACTACGGACGATAAATGGTAAGTCCTCCCGTTAAACTCTCGACAGCACGTTCTTGTTATTTACTGATTATGCATGGGTAAGCTTTGGACTTGATGTGCATTAACACCGAACACGATGATAGTCGAGAATAAGTCACATAAGCAGCTACCTTGACGTGAAGGGGATAAGATTCATAAATTTAATATATTAATGGTGAAATGTGATTAAAAAGCACATACTCCGAATTCCAAAAAAGATCTAAAATGCCTGTGTGTAAAAAAAGTGTAATGATACTATTACAGGGTATGTGTTGGAATGAATGGAGATGAGAAAATTAATTCCAGATACAATAAACCCTGAAGATGCTGTTGAATTATGAGAAGCAACTTTTCATTACTATGCCCAAATGGCGCTGGATCTGAGGACTGGTCTTTATACTGGAAAAGTCAATGTGCATCAGCACCAACAATAAATTCATAATTTTAGTGTTAATTATTAATCAATGCTAACAATAATCAATGCTTTTTACATGTATAATAATGAAAGAAATCCAAATTAAATTTTCTAAAATTTTTCAAATCGAACCTGGTCAAATGGAAAAAATTTAAAAAGTAAATGACTCAGCCCGAATTTGAACCAGGGCCATTGAATTGCAGCTGAATACGTTTTGTAGCCATTAAACAAGACAGCTTCTTGTGATACACAGGTCCTAATTTCGTCCTAGTAGTTCATTGGCAAATCAAGCATTTTCAAGCATTAATATTGTTCCAGTGCAATAATATAGTAACCATAATAACAGTTGCATTTGAACACATAACAAAATGATTTGCTTGTGTTGCAATTATGATTTTCATGATGAGCTCTGGGACAACGAACAGAGCCGCCAATCTAAAGTGCGCTTTAAAGTGACGGGATGTCAAAGAGCAAGGACAATAACAATATGGCAGAATCTTGGACGTTTTCTGCTCCCTCAGAAACTTCGAAACAAACACTTGATGATCTAATAGTATGCCTATTAGGCATGGGATTCGAGCTAGGCGATTGCCAGCAAGCAGTGCAGATGGGTTTTACAACAGCTGATGCAGCAGTCGAATGGCTTTTGCAAGGAAAACCTGGACTGAGGACTAAGCAGCAGTCATTGAAACTTCGTTCACCTTTGGGAAGTCAGGCTCAACCAATTGTTGAAAGTGATGATGAGAAAGCGCGTGGTTCCTTGACACCGGAGGTATATTTGAATGCAAATTGGCCAAGATTAAGATTTCAGTAAGCTCATGCGTGCATTTAAGTGCCTAGATTCACGTTAACATTTTTGTAATTTGCAAAGCTGTCTTACTCTCACACTGCAAAACTGTTGCAGAAAATAAAGTATATGGTTAGTTTAGCTTAAGTCATTCCCACTGAACCTTTTCGGCTCATGGCCCAGTCAGTTTTCATACAAAAACATTCAATGCCTAGGCCTCTACGGATTCGGCATTTTGGCTTTGGGCAAATTTCCTCCCGGTATTTTTACAAGTCTTAAAAATAAACTAAGATTAAGAACACGGAATAAAAATAGTACTGAAACGACATCTTTGATGGAAATATTGTTGTCTTTTATATCATTTTCCATCTCTGCTAATGCACAAAAGGGTAAAAAACAGGTTCATTTTTTCAGGTGCAGTGGCTCGCGTGGAACGTGTCACCGTTTTTGCCCAAAATCTATTTAATCCAATTAAAAATTTATTTATTTCATTGAAATCAATATAAAATTTTTATACTGATAACAGACTAAGTGCATTTTTCTTGTAAAAAATCAGTTGCAGTTAATCTGAACATGGTCATTGTTTTCTTATTTTATGTTTTCTTTTGACTTCTTCTTTTCTTCTGCTTTCTTTCTACTAACTGCAGCTAGCTCTTCTTTATTCTCTTCTTTTCTCATCTCCATTCTTTACTTCACATTTCGTGATGGTATAACAAGGTCTCTTTTTTAGCTACCATTTGGCAAACTGCATCACCTTATATTTTATTTCTAGGGAGTCAGAAATTATTTTCATTTTTTTGTTGCTTTAAATTATACAAAAAGTTATACATGTATATTTGTATTATTGTAGTTTGCTGGTGAAATAAACTGAATTTGAATTTGAAAAAATTTGAAGTGCACCAGGAAGTATATGTAGTGTTCCAGATAAATATTTTTTATCAAAATATGTGTGCTGCGATACGGACAAGGATCGACTCCTTGCTACTCTCGCCAGCGCACACCGCTCAGGGCAAGCAATCCAAGGAGTCATCTCGCTCGACTCCAGACTTGGGAGGTGTCACCAAGGTCAGCAAGCAGTACAAGGCGGGAGAACCTGTTTATGCATTGTAGTATGGACCTCGTCGAGACATACATCCCCGATGGGTACCAGCGGTCATCAAGAAGTCTCTGGGTACTCGCTGCTTCAACGTTAAGCGTTTAGATCCTTCCTCATGGTCCAGTGTGGAGACGACACTGGGAACAGCTACGTCCGCGCTTCTGCGGAGGACTGTGAACCTGGTGATGAGACGGACTTTACTTCTGAGCTTCCACCTGATCATCCAATGGAGATCCTGGAAGAACCGCCAGAAACTCTGAAGCAGACCAGAGCACCTCGGCCCATGTCCGAGACCAAGCCGTCTGTGCCAGAGTGTGGACCGGACAACCCCAGACGATCCAAGAGAACACCCAAGCCGAGAGAGAGACTTTGTTGCTGATGCTTTGGAGACAGCATCAGTTTCGGTGCGGAGGTGTTGTGGAGGTCGCTGACATCTACTAGAATTAAATAGAATATTGTAGAATATTCCATTGTATAGTAGAACAATCATCTTACTTTATAGAAGTTTCTAGAACTAGCACTGATATATAAGGCGGAGCTGGCCGCTGAAGTTGATTGGCACATTCTCTGATTCTCTCACATTCTCTTGTATCCTCAGATACGCTTGCACGTTTCCAGATTTTCACGTTTACTGTAAACATTTCGCGTTCCTTCATACTTTTGTGTTGTAGAATTCTCGCATAATAAACTGGTTTAATTTGATGAAGTGTTTTCTGGTTTTCTCTACGAGCCTTCCGAGAGAAACAAAACACAACACTGTAATGCATTTTTTTCTTTGTTATATTGTGCACAATACATGCACACTCATGATACAATAATACAGTCCATTAAATTTTGATCTGCTACCCTGCTGGCAGAAGAAGAAGAAGAAGGCGGCCAAAATTATCATACTACACACACTGCGAATGTAGAGGTTTGCAAAAGTATACCAAAAAGTTCTTTTACCAACTTGATATAATATGATCATAATTTATTTTTAACGTCACAGCATCAAGTACTTATCTTCATTTTGGCTCATTAAAAGTAACAAACAAAATTGCAAACCTTTAGCTATTGTTTTTGCAGGATTCTAATCGAGGGCAAATTCCGTCTGAACCACTAGAATTAGTCAGTCACATTCAGCCATCTGATGAGCAACAGCGGATAAGAGATGAATATGAGAAAAAGTTACGAAAAGAGGCAGAAAAAAAGGCAAAAGCAGAAAGGATTGCTGAAAAAGTGGCCAGGACTGCTGTCTTGCAACAGATTCAAGAAGACAGGGAGAAACAAAGATTTACGAAACAGGTTTGATTCTGGATAGCACATATAGTCATTTTTAGACTTTTTTACAAAGTCACTTTACCTTATTAAGTCAGTAGCTTATTTATGCAGTCTGGCACCTGAAGCTAAGCACGTTTTGTTCTTATACTTTGATAATAATTTTTTCAACAGTGCTCACTTTTGCTCTTTAAATGCTTTACATTGTTTTGAACAAAAGACATTGAAAATAGACTTTTAGAGTCTGGTCAAGTTAAAACTTGAGTAACAGTTGAAACGAAATGTTTTTCTCACAAGAGATTTTCAGATTTTGTTATTTTGATCTATAAATATATTTGTAAAGTTGGTAAAGATGATTGCATAACGAACAATTTAAAAAATTATTCACCTACTTAATAATAGTTGCATTCTTTAACTTTTTTAACACTTGTTTTTTATTCAAGCCATACTCACAATTTGAGAACATAACACATGTAATTGCCTTGTAGCTTCTATACAGATGTGGCTGGGAGATCCATTTCAGTTAAATGACTATTATTAGTTAAAAAAATGATATACAACAATATACTGTTTGAAAATATGAATTTAAGTTAGGTGGACTTGTAGTTTTTCTAGCTCTTGTAAGGTAATTATGGTAATCTGTTCCTCGCATTATGCATAAACCATGAAATAAGCAGGTAATAAGTGTGTACAATATTGAAAATAAAATTTATATTTTGTGACAGCAAGTACATGTTCAAGCTTCAACACTTTAAATTGACAGAAAAGAAGTTCGGTATGACTGATGTATTGAGCAAGTCCCACTATCTAATTGCTCTTTTTTGAAGCTTAACCATTCTGTTGTTGTCCTAACGTAACATACTTAACAAGTGGTAAGCATTTTTAAGAAAAATATTTGACCAAATACTATACATCTCATATTTTAGCGTGATCATCCGTAACAATGATGTTCCGTAGTATCTCTAAAAGCTGGTTGAAATTTAAATTGGCCTTTTTAGCTTCTCATTTCTTATTCTATAACTTTAATTTCAATTGGCGCTACTGCATAAATGTTAATAATATTTGTGAAATAATAAGATCTACATTTTTGTAGAGTTTTTCAACTGAATCATCATCTTCAGAAACTACTATTAAAGAAAGCAAAACTGCAATTGTTGCAGATGAGCCAGTAAAACAGCAGTCATCTAATGTAGCTAATATACAGGTAACTAAGCTTTTGTATTACTCTTTAATGACTGCAATAGAAAACGTTGAAGAAAACAGTTTCAAAGTGCAATATTCTGCAATCGAGATTGGAAGCCGTGGGCTCATTTTGAAAACTGATGAAAAGAGATTAAACAGTTTCCATAATCTTCTAGTTTCACACCCAAACCACACGAAGGTTAAATATTTCAAACAGAAAACTGCAAAATTAGCTATCGTGTTGTCTTTTATTATTTTTAAATCCAAAAACCTGCATGGACAATATTTTTAGTTTCATAAATGTTTTTAGGCCTACTCCTCAACTTAATTTTTGTTATATTATTATTGCAATAATTTTAGACAATATGCAACTTTTTATAGTATTGAAATCAACTTACAACAATGTGTTGAATTATTTTATCATGAAAGTTGATCTCAATTCTGTACTTTTTATTCTATATTGTATTTTAATTAACAGTCTTTAAGACTAATATACATTTTCTGTGCATATCTTTATATAGCTATTGTCTGATTGCATGTTGTGTTTGTGTGTTACTGTGTACATTTGTTTTTGTATGTGTAATTCCGGCTTTTGGACTAAAGATCCAATGATGGGAATGTATGTTTTTTTATTTGTAACAAATAAGATTTTATACTGCTAGTAGGATAAACTGTAAGACATGCAAGCTTAAAAGTCGAATTCATGTGATTTTTGAAAATCTTCTTCCTCTTTGTATTTGGCACCTTAACTTGGCTTTTGTTATCTAGACGGACTAGTGGCTAACTGGTTGCATAGCATCTTCAAATTGTTCTTAAATTTTTCTTATATAATCAGTTTAGTCACATTGTTTTGGATGTTTCTAGGTTCGTCTGCCTAGCGGAAAAGTCGTCCGCCTTAAACTTCCGGCTGATGCTTCACTCAAGCAAGTGCGAGAAATGGTGGAGAAAGAGGACTTAGGTGCAACGTTCTCTTTATCAGACTTGGTTTTTATTCAGCCATTTCCAAAGAGAAAGTTTTCAGGTGCGGATGAGCACTGTTCATTAGAAGAACTTCACTTGACTCCATCTGGATCTCTAGTAATGAAACGTTCTGAAGGTACCCTTCAATTATGAACATGTATTGGTGAGTTTTTAAAATTGTGCCAAAGGAAAACTGAATGATTGATTAGACTCAATATCATGTTGAATTACGGCCCAAAATATGCATTTTCTTGACTATGAAAGTTAACAATTATGTCTTATATTTGAATAATTAGCTTGGAAAGTTAATTAACGCTAACAGAACACAACTATCGCTTACATCACAAAGTGACCACAATTTGTGCAATGGTAGACATCTTCACTGCGCGTCAAGCACGTTTGCCCAAGCGAACGTTGCTATAAGATGCTGATGTGATGTCACGAAAATGAGCTTTACATCACAGATGAACAATGCAGTTTATGTTCCTGCTTACCAAGGTACTGTACCTATTTGTTGGTTATGCGAATTGGACAAAAAGGCACCATTGCCAGTCTTAAGGTATTCACTGAATAGAGCCTAGCCTTGAAAGTTTAACAAAATTTAACTATCTGAGGTAATTATTTTTTAACATGAGCTTTGATTTAAAAAGAGCTATTATAGTTTTCAATATTTTAGAGCATACTTTATTTTGAACTAATGTTTACACGATCATCCGGTTTTCCTTTAAGTAGCCTAAAAAATAAATACTTGGCCCTTTCTTATTTATTGTTTGGAGTGGTTTTTTGAAATTGTTAAACTGTTTTTTCATTACATCTTTTATAACTTTGACTGTTGCTGTTTTCCAATGATGTTCCCGTTTCAGTGAGTCATGGTTCAAGCCATTTACTATGCTTGCTTGCCGCATGTATTAATTCTTCTTACACAAAGTGGTAGAGTTTTAGTAATTTGGTTTTGGAGTTGTATCATAAAAATTTAGAATCTGTATTTAGTGATGTTGCACATCATTTTTTTTGTGTTTGAAAAGAATCTTAGTGAAGTTTTCATTATAAAGAGTCGTAGTATCAATTTGCAGCTGTAGTTTATTTTGAAACAGATGCTAATGAGAAACTCACCAAGGCAGGTGTGGAAGTTGACTCATCAATATCCTCGAGTTCTCATTCACTCGCTTCATCTGTAAGTTCGCCATCTGGCCAGATTAGCATGCATGAATTACCACTGTCTAGGGAACAGTCTGATCATGAGAATCCAGGGCGAATTGCCCCGGGAATCCACTTTGGACAGAGACGTCCACCACAACGAGATCAGCACATGCCTCCAGAGTTCTTCAACCAAATGGCTGATGACATGCTGCGTGGAACACTGCATCACTGGGGTGAAGGTGAATAAAAAATTTTGCTGTCTTTTCTTTGCAAGCTTATGTTCACTTTTATAACACTTTCTTGGAAGAGTATAATCATCTGATTAAAATTTATTCGTGCATTTATCAAATTTTTACATTGTTTCACAGTGTGTTGATGTATTGTATTACTATTCACAGTTCCTCTAACTAATATTAGAAAAATAAATGCCCTCTATGCTAATATCTGCAATGTCGCCTTCAACTCATTAAACTCTCTGATTTTCCTGATGCTTTCACCATGCTCATTGAAGCATCCTTAAGTAGACAAAATTCTGTGTGGCGACCTGGTCCTCTCTTAGGAATGTGAATTTTCAGATTGCCTACCTTCCCTAGCGTGGTGCCCCAGCGGCTTTTCGATGGTATCTGGAGGTGCATCAGCTGGAAGAATTGCGCATAATATATAACGTGTGATGCGTAACATAACCCAAAAGATTACTGTTTGAAAAATTATGTTTAACAGCTTAACATTACAATTACAGGTTCGGGGAATTTTGATTCCCAGCTATGAAAAATGGGAGCTTACGTGTATCATATTAGTGTCCTCACACCGTACTGCCCACACCGTAGAGTAGCTTACTCCTTTAAGCAATGTGGAATGCGGTTCTGTTCACCGGGTCTGCGTGGTGTTCGTGTTCCCAGGGAAACCGAGCTGGCCAGCTTTAGTAGTGCAACTTTCAGTGTTCCAATAAGTCTCCAAAAAGAAAAGATCCACAAACTTCCGTACTAATCCGTACAGCCTGTCATGTTAAGAAAAAATGGTAACTGTCCTGCGACTGAAGTCCAAAGTACGACACTTCAAAGTTTGTTCCACCAACTTGAAGAGACTACAGGCTCAAGGAAGAACGTTTTTACCCCTGTTGTGTTCTTTTACAGGTCACCATCTGTGTGTCCTACTTGCTATGAATATGATATATAGTCTGACTAGGCAGCTAGTGCCATCTAGTAATGAGAAATATTATAACAGACTGTGACACTCTGATTTGGAGCCTAATTTTTACATTTCTTTTTTAGGTCAAAGGTTAGTTGATGACTCTAGCATTCATGCAGAGCAGCAGAGACGACTGTGGGAAAATGCACCACTACCAGAAAATTACCAACCACACTCATCAGGCGTTGTTGAAGAGGACGTTTGCATGACTACTCATACTGTTCCATCTTTATCAGAGCTATGTGTGAGAATCGTGTCACAGAGGATATGCTCTCCCACAAATTCCATAACTTCTCTCGCACTTCCTGCACACATCGCAACAAAAATCCTGGAACATTTGATCAAAGCAAAGTTGCTAAAAGCCAAGACTCTGCTGCCATTTGTCTCCTGCCACTTACAGAAAATTGTTCTAGATAATTATCTGTACACAACGAATGAGCTTGTGCAAACATTGAGGTTTCACTGTGATCTTGTGCATATCAGTCTAGCGTCAAGTCCTCTAATCACTGAAGCCAGTCTTTCACATTTATCTTCTCTCAGGAATTTAGCCCATCTGAACTTGGCACGGTGCGTACAAACTATATTGATCTTGACTTGATATTAACAGAAAATTATTTGGTTTAAATTACTGTTTTTAAGAAAAATAATGAACGTGATCGCAGTGTCCTTGCTTACAATCTTATGTTTATTGTTTTATTAACCGTTTTTTCATTATGATTTTCCTGGTTAATGACTTACATCTAATTTTACTATTCCTAAATAAAATTACAATAGGCACTGCTTAATAGGTTTGCTTTGGGGGATGTGTTTTTTGACCTAATTAACTGACTAAATCTATTAGCCAACGGATGTAGTGTTACTAGTACAGAAGTACAAGTCATCACTCTTCAGCTTAGTATACACTACAAAAACTGCAAAAGCTTTACATGCTAGGTTTTTACATTAGTGTTCTGTTATTTTGTCAAAATTAACTCTGTGCTCTATGATGTTTATGCTTGTATGAATTCTTTGACAACTGTGTTCATTGCAGCGGGTTACAGATTCAAAACGAAAACGCTACACAGCGTATTAGTGCATGATAAACGTACCTGCTTACAAACAAAATTTTACGTGACATGATTCTCTCTACATGTATTATAGTGCACAAAAGTGATGTAAAGATGACATAAAAGTGGTAAAAGCTCTTTGACTACACACAAGTGTCTCTAAAGCAAAAATTTCGAGTCAGTTATGCAGAGTTATTTGAGTCAATTATTGACAGTTTTTATATACATTTGAATAGGAGCGGCTGGTCCAAAACACTTTGAGTATATTAAGTGACTGATTCTATTAACAGTGAGTCTAATAAATGACATCCATTGTAATAAGATAATTTTTTATTCAGATTTTTTTCATTTTAAGTCACCATTTTTAAATACTGTATTATAGGCACATGTGTACCATACCTTAATTGGCGTAAAACTAGTTTCAAAATTTTTACACAGAGGAGTGGAACATGCGTAAGAGCTATAAAATTAACAAAATTTTCAATTGTGTTTTGTTTATGCAGTTTATTTGTTGTCCAGTCTTGAGCACCTTGATGTAGCCCACCACCATTTTTCAAAATGAGGATTTACAATCATATTGTCTTGTTGAGGCACAAATACAGAGTTTTATTTTCTTGTCAATATTATAGCCTGTTTATTGTTTCTATATTTCATTTTTCTAGGTGCACACAAATATTCGACAGTTCATTTACACTGCTAATCAAATTTCCCAGCCTGGTTAGCCTAAACGTGGAAGGCACGCAAGTCTCAAATAATGGTATTGTCAAGTATTGTAAGGCCCGTCCGCCTCTGCTACAGATTTTGATACTGAATCGTACAGTCATAGATCAAACTGTGATACCATTTCTAGCTGAAATTGAAAACCTGCGACAGTTAAGCTTGGAGGATACTCAGGTACATATCGTTACATCGTTTTCTTATATTATCTTTTTAATATACAAATGAAGGGTAGTGGTTATGTTGCATGGTGAAAGAGCAGAATGATTAACAGAGTGTTAGTAAAAATATTAACTTCATACACTTAACGACTTCACTTAAGTAAATGTTATTACTAGTACACTCAAATCCTATACATCATGCATTAAATATTTAGTACATAGTAACATATTGCTGCATGGAACAATTTTAACAATATGATATGTAGCAGCTTGTAAACAGTATTTTAATTTTTTCAACCTGCGAAATCATGTCAGATCTCTCATAAACATTGAAAATTGCATTCCCTTAAATTTCTATATGTTCTTAACCCTGTTGTACACTGTAATGCCAATTTCATTGCATTGCCACTTTCTGTGTTGTTTTGGTTTTGAAAATGTTTTACTTATATGGATGCTGCCATTTGCCAACATGTGCTGTGCTAAAATGTGTTTTACATCATAAATATACCATCACAACAATGGTACACAATTGCAGTGCGAATGTAGTTATGCAGTTTGCCAAACTTTATCGTTGATCAGTGCTTGTAACAACTTGCATTTTGATATTCAAATGCACCGTTTCTGTTTAACGAATAGATTATATTCCGAAGATTTTAAAAAATAAAACTAAGGCTGCAGATGCAATGTGTCTTAAATATATAACATCCTGATATTCATGCTTCTTTAATTCCTATTTCTTTTTTTTGCTCTTAAAGTAACTTGACACCAAAGAAAACTCTGCTATATTTTGACAAAAAGTGTTAGGAAGCAAAAATTTTGTGTCTGTTCATATTACGTTTGACTAAAAATAACTAAAAAATGCATATTTTTTTGCAAAAAAAAACAGCCTGGAAATGGTTCTGCGCGAGTGTATCGACCATGTAATTCCAATGCTGATGCCAATGCAATGACACACTTATGCCAGTGTACTACAGACAAGAGTTCAGAAATTTTCCTAGATATATAATAGTTTTGTTGTGTTTTTAGATTGCTGGCTTAAGTGGTGTACAGCAAATAAAAAAGCTGGACAACATCAATGTCGCATCTACCAACATTATCACAGACACACTTCTCTGTCTGGCACAATGCCCTAATTTAACTGTTGTCAATGTTGCCAATACAGGTAAGAATTAAAAGTGATATTTCCTAAACTCATATAGCGATCATTATTTGCATAAAATGTTTTCATAAGATAGGCTAAATTGAAAAAGAGAATTTGTTCGCTTAAAACATAGTATTCATTTCAGCTTGATTTTTCAAAACAGTCCGAATTTAATAAGAAACAGGAATCCACATTTGACAGAAAGAATCTGTCATTAAATCTAGCGAGGTTCCTGTCTGAGTGGATAGGTATGCATGCTTGCATGCAAATGAATTGTGTTCGATACTAGTTCAGTCCGGGCATAATCATTCGTAAACTTTGGCTGTTTACTTCATACAGGGAGAATGTGTACAGCCACCTGTGCTGGTTCATGGCACATTTTAGAGACTTCCTTGATAGAGAGCCAAGTTCTGGTCGTGCCACAAACATCCTGTTGAATAAATCTCCGAGTGCTAGTTGTGGCTTGTATAAAAAAATTACATATGAGTGTACCTAATTGGTTATTTGCTGCTGTGTATTATGAAATCTTTCTAAAGTGGATAAGTTTGCAGTTTATTTTTGTTTTGTAGATAACGTAAATGGAGATCATGCTTTGCAATATCTGTCTAATCTGAACTTGAAAAGTTTAATATTACCAAGTCGCCACACAACAACAGATATTGGTTTATATTACATCCGTCAGATGTCTTTAACATCCCTGGACCTCACCAACTATATTAAGATTACTGATGAAGGGATATTCCATTTGTCAGGAATGGTAAGTTGTATATTTGTACTTCATCATTCTAAGTCTACAATTCTGCAAGCTCACTCTACTGTTTTTAAATTTACCAGGTTTACCAGCCAAACGTGTTTGCAGACCTTCAAACAAAATTAGATGGAAGGTTTCACTTATTTATAAATTTGTATTGTCTTTTTATTTCTAACTTTGTTTTGTATCTTTTTTGTGTATGTATATGTGAAGATTATTCTGTGTAGCTCTTGTTGGTCTGCTAAATATTTGTCAGTCACCAAAGCTGAAATATTCATTACATTCAGAACCATTTTTCTTATGTTAAACACCTGGTCAATCAGTAAGTAAGCAATTTATTGTTATTGTATTACTGTATAACGAAATTTGCCCAGTTTTACATACTACAACAAAAGAAAATTAATACAAATAAATTCAGTCAGTTATTACGTACAGAAATTTACTGTTGATAGTGCAAGCTGCAACTGGATAGAAAAAATTAAAAGTGGTTTTACCATTAAGTGAATGGTATCTGTGACCAGAGAGGAGAATTTCAAAAAATTGATTACATGTACCAAGATCACTTTTGTCACTAATGATAACCTCTTCGCGACTTTCGTTTCGTGCAAAAACGTGCCATAGGTGCTGTTCAATTCCTATTAGTTTTGAGATGGATTTAACAACCTGATCAAGAGCATTGTGGGGTAGCACTATACCAAACAGTGAGGGGTGTTGTTAAGACACTCTCAATTACTGCCCAATAAAAAACATAGCAGGGGCAATGTTAAATGATTTAAAAAGCACAGACCCTAGCAGATATTTTTACACACCAGAGCATGTTAGCTTCCCATTTAAGATTATCTGAAATTTTTATTCCCAGAATTTTTTTGTGTGTAAACATGCTTTATTAATCTCACAATTAACAACAAAGCATTACAAATGGTTAACTAAAGTTTCTTCTCTGAGGAAATAAATTTAACTTGACACACACACAAAAAATGATCACAAATATATCATAATGATGCTGTAGGCAAAATTTTGCAGTTAAAAGTGAAATTACATAGGTAAGCTATGGCATTTTACAAGTCATTTCCCAGAAATTTGAATTTTTAACAATTTAAAGTAGACAATGCTCCAAATACCTGGATGGCAGCCATGGATAATTCAGCAGCAGGATGAAAATGGTTGAAAGCAAATTAGTTGATAATGAAATAAACCCATATTGTCAATAGTGAAATGGCAAGTCTACAACTTTGTGAACAAGATAGTGGTTTTCTTGCTTCCGTGAGTTTTTAGCTAACTCTTGGCCGCAGTGTATTTGTTCTGAACAATTTAATTTCATACTTTTTTAAGATCTCCTTGAAGAAGTTGCTGCTTAGCAACACAAAGATTACCAATGTCGGATTGAGTGCACTACGAGGCCTTGTGAATTTGGAGACGCTGTACTTGGACAGGACAGCTGTTACGAATACCTGTGGTGCTACGCTTGCAAGTAAGATTGCTCATTTTGGACATGTTAATAAAGACTGAAAAGTAATTTTAGGAAGAAATCATAATAATAATATCACCAAAGGACAGCAAATATAAAATGAAGAAAACTTAATTAAATGTAATTATAAGTTTTATTATGCTGTAGTATATTTGCATGTTTACTTATATGCTTGCTTATAACATCTCGAAACTTTGGAAGCAATAATTGCATTTACTTCTTCCAATATGATATTAACAAAACATACACCCACCGAGTGAATTACTTGTTATGTTCTAAAGTCATGTGTGAACCTTTGATGTATTTGTAACATTTTCAAACTGCAATGCTGCTCCAAAAATATCTGGAACATAACCTACTAATTGAAGGTTCAAAACTATACTAAGAATCTTTTTCTGCCATAAATTTCAGATTTTAGCCGACTAACAGAACTGAGCCTATCATGTACAAAAATAAACAGGAAGTTCTTAATGGAGAGACACGTCAACAACTGCCAGTCACTGACGAAGCTTAATCTCAGCAGAACCAAGGTAGATGACCGAGGCCTGGTCCATCTTTGTCTTCCACGTCTAACTCTTCTTCAACTAGACTGCACACGTGTTAGAGATCCGTGGTCAGTTATAGCTGCTGGATGCCCAGAATTAGAGACCATATCTGCCAAAAATTTGGTCCATATTCCACGTGGTGAGAGCTCAGAGGATGAAAACTAGAAAACTGGTGTTTCATTTTTTTACGTCATAATGTTAATCAATTTTAATGCTTTTTTATGACGTTTTGCAGAAGTCTTGTTAGGTCTTAGCATTAACGAAACCACCAACAATTTTATAAACAATATTATACACATAATATTATTAGTGGTGTTATAACCATAAATAAAAGAGAAAATGATTGGAATTATGGCTTTATTCCAATTTAAAGAGCAGCACCATTCCAATTACAAGTTAAGGCGCACTGCTTAAAAGAACACCAAACCAAAGTGTTGTAATAGGCATAGATGTTAATTAGTTACTCAACATAACAAGTGGTTTTGTTTGTTTTTAATGATTAATTTTTGTAATAGTTTATGCAAAGAAAGAGAATCTTTCAAATAAGTGCAATAAATTGCTCGCAGAAAAATTGGTTGCAGAATAATGTAGTATTATTAAGTATAATGAGCAGCACAATTCATTGAATGGTTGGCTGTAACTTTCTTGACATTGTATTTCACTGTTTTTTTAAGAAAATGTATATTAAATCTGCAGTTTCTCTGACTTCAAAACATTTATACTGACTTTTCTATTACTGTAATTTGCTGTTGTAATGATAATATAGAATTGCATAATTTGAAATATTATATGAAAAGTATTATTTTGCACAGTAAAATGGCTAAAACTTATGGTAATTAGAATTGTAGCATTATTAATAAAGTTCACCATTTTCAGTCTAGATTTGCTTCATCATTTTCAATAGTTTTATTAGCAGTTACTGATTATATATGTTACTAGTGCAGTATATGAATTTAATGGCAGACAGTCAAACTTCTTTTTACCGCGCAAGGCTGGTATTATGGGGGAAGGGTTATAACAAGATTTGACTGTAATATTTTGTTGTCTAACGGACTACGTCAGGTTTAGTATAATCCTACTTTTTAATCGATGGCTTACTCAGAAATTTGTAATTTTTATTTGTTTCAGTGCATTCTTGTCATACTTGCTTGAATTCGTTTTTAGTCGGTTGTTGTCAAATTTTGTATAACTGTTACTGTTGTTCAAGTAAAGTCCAATTGATATTGTCGAGTTTTTCATTGATTTACAGTCTGTAAAATTCTACCGTGTATCTAGCAGTTGCCAAATAAGTAATTTAAATTTATGAAACTCTGGCAATATGAAATACCTTTGAAAATATTGGGAACACATACGTAAGTCTAATTTCAATATTGTACTTTTTTTCATCTTTGCTTTAAATTTTTAAGTTTTTGAAGTTTTTAGATCTTATTTTATGTAAAATACATCTTGAATTAGCAATATAACACAGATTATTTATTACACAGTCGATACTAATAAACACATTTGTTATTGTAAAATTGTTTTTCTATTGAAGAAATGTTCCAAATTCCCAAGCTATATGCCACTTTAGTGATGTCTTATTAGTTGTTATGTAATTGAGGAATCTGAATTTAAATTGCAAATTCATGTTTTTTAAATAATTTTTTCAAATGACTGCTGCTTGAGTGGATAAATTGGTATAGACCACTGGGAATTTAGAATACAGACAAAATATAAAAATTTTAAATTAGTTTTATGAGTGCTGTGAAGTTAAATCAACATTCCTTAATTATATATATTCTTAATTTAGATTATGCATTAATGATGGAATAAGGTCACATTAACCCAGCTGAATGAAAAGGAGAAAATGTGAAAATATCAAAAATGAGCACGGATTTCAACTCTGCATGTGTGCTGTAGGCCTGTAGTATCTTGGTTTACCAAGGTCTCATTATAGCAAATATAAAATATTACATTACGCACAACTTCTTTCAGTAATTTTTGGTCGAGGCTTGACACAAATCGTTACTCATCTGAATGTCGTTCTTGTTCGGGGATGACCTTTTGAAAAACTATCAGGCTTAGTGAATTTGGAATGGATAGCCACAAAGCTACTCACGAATTGATTGACAGAGTCAGATTTAGATTTTCAGTCAGCTATTTTGAAATCAGGATGGCGGTGATAACATTATTTTGGAAAAGTCTAAAACCTTAAGTTTTGCCAATTTGCAATGGATTCCAAGATACTTTGTACAAATATACTAAAATAAATTGCATATGGACGGATGGAGCTGCATTTGTGATCTTTCACCTTGAATTGAAGATGATGGCATTGGTGTCACTCTTTAAAAAACTAAAAATACGAACAAAAATGCTAGAACAAATTTCGCATCTATTGATGGGGTTAGATTTTTTTATCCATCATCATGAGTTTGGTGAGTTCCTCGACCAATAGTTCGAGATGAATTGTTATGTACGCGTAGCGATGCCTCATTGTAGGGATAAAACACAGGCTTTCTTTTCCTGGCACGGAAGTTGAAATTCCTTGTTTCATCAAAACAGATATGTCTCTTCTGCCACAATAAAGATTATGTGTGATTAGTAACAAAAAATTTAATGTTTAATTACAAATAGGTTTTCAAATGTAATTGGCATGCTCTTTGCAGCTTTCTCTTTATTAATGTTCAGGTTTAACTTCAATTTCAAATATTGCACATGTACATGGATTCTGCCAACATCAATGTTTGTAAAACTTTCGATGACACTAATTTAGAGATTACTTGTGTGTAGTGTTGTTCCCTCTTTAATGGTACATTAATGCATCACACACACTACATCACTAAATAAATAAATTAATTAAAAAAATAGACCAACAAAAGCATGACACATGTAGTTTCATTGCAAACAATATTATTTTATCAATTTATGGACAGCACCTTTAGTAACAAAAATGCTGGACAGTTATGAAAAATAATATGCCTAATAAAAGCAACTAATGGATAATTTTATTTTCAGTCTAATGACAAAAACCATTAATTTGTCAGCCAATCTTAGTCGTCATCACCATTATTATTAGCACAGTAATTACTATTATAACAAAAAACAGAATGTAAATAATTGCTGAAAGGCTCGACACTGATAACTAAATCTTTTTGCCAACAACAAAGTACAAAAAATACTATTAAATAACAAACAATCCAGACATAGTTAAATATTGGGGTATCAACACACTTGTAACTCAAATTATACTAAACTCCTTCGATTTTATTTTGCAAATAAAGCAAAGAAAATATTAAAGTCACACTAAACCCTCACTATAACATAAGCTTTTACAACTTAAAATCCTACTCTCATTATGAATATTCAATTTATTTTATTTATTTATAAATTTTACTTTTCATTGTCGTAACCAGTATTAAATTTGAAGAACCACCATTTTTCATTGCGCTAGATGAATGACATAATGAGTAAAGTCACGAGGTCACCAAAGATCGGTAAACAAACATCGGTAACCAAAGACACTTTCTGCACTACATACATTATTCTCACTTGCGCCAAAAACGTGAAACGCGGCGATCTTTACGTTTGGCAATGCACACATTCGAAATTCCCCAGAAAAAGGTAAGTTATTTTTGTTTAATAATAACTATGAATTCTTTGTATAATAATAATAATGCCTTAAAAAAACCTCAACATCTGTTTGGATTATACGGGCCTTTAAATAACTAACAGCAACTATTTCGATCCTGAACCCTGAACTTATTCAAAAAACTTTTTTAAAAATAAACCTAATTCATGATGTTCAACTAACTTTTTTAACTTTTAATCCAACAGAAAAAAGCATTGAAGCCAAATATCTCCATAATTCTTCTGCATGATTGCACTCCAACAGGAAATCAATTTCTTAGGTGTTCCAGTAATACCTGCAAAGTGATGCCGAGTTTTTCGGGATTGTTTCATTAGCACCACATCTGAATTCCTTACTTACTTCTTCAAATAGTGCCAAGCCAAGTTTTCAAATTCTGTATTTGTAGCTTCACACTTTCTCTACTGGTACCACCATAAGCTTGGTACTGCTCCACACTATTTTCATAATTCCATACGTTAGAAATGTCTTCCTCAAACAAAGCACTGGAAAATCATACTTTCAGTTAAAACTACACAGGCAATGGCTTGACAATAATTCTTACACATTAATAATCTTGGAAGATTATATGCACGTAACTCTCACAATATTGCAGATTCTTTCTATAAACATAAATTTATATTATCATACCTCAAATTTTTGCTATAATTTTATAATTTCACTCTTTGTCATAATCCTAATTTAATTTAAGATGAATTTGACACAGTTACTCTATTTTTAATATAACAGGTAATTAAAAACAACATACCTAACTGTTTTCAATTCAGTCAATGATAAATCTCGGATACTTTTATTGTGTAACTCCGCTAATGCGACTGTAGCTCCAGACAGTTCGTGTGCTTCTCGAAAAGAAATCTAACAAACATTCGAAATATCCTTCTATAACAAATTAATAATAAAAGTTGCTGAAAAATCAAAAGCCACGCAAAAACAGGCTATCTAAATTAATATTTTATATTCTACACTGAAAATGAAGCAAACTATTTGGGTGATAGTTAACTTGAATTTTAAAATGCAAAATTAGCCCTGTTAATTGGTGAATGATTACTTTAAATGATTAGCTGTTATATATACATATGGCACAAAATCTCTATCAACATTAACTCAAATTCTATTTGTTGAACTTTTCATTCAGAATAATGACACAATGTAAAAATGTGTAACATATGTAAGACTTATAATGTTACACTGTCATGATTAAGGGTTAAATACATATAATTCATGGAAGCCCCTGGTATGATATTTAATACATAACAGTAAGAAACCTAAAAAACAAAATTGTGCTATTAATAAGTTTCAAAAACAATTTTTGCCTGCTGAATTGAAAAAGGTAAGGCCTAATTAACCTTAACTCCAGATGTAAGAATGGTTTTTCATCGTACAGTCAGTGCTACCCAAACTAAAGTCACACTCCAGCTATCTAGTATAAAAGGAATGGCCAATGTGGTTACTAGTGCAATACTACTGTGGATCCAAGCCGTATACCTATTGCTTTTAGACTGACAACTCTAGCTGTTTTGATGCTTAGCAGATAAGCAGTTAATAACAAACATTAGTTTTTATTAAAACCTGGTAAAAGAACACAGCTAAATGACTCATTCAGAGTACCTCATTCAAATGATGCATGGTACGTCATGCTTACTGTTGAAGACCTTGACTCTGAAAATGTCTTTATTGTTTTTTAGCTTATGGAACCCTATTTAATGTTTTCAGTTTTCGGATTAACAGAAATATGTAGAGCAACTTGCAAAAAAATTGAAAAAAGTATGTTTAATGAAGAAGATGACTCTTCCCTGTAAATAAATGGTGAAAAATAGTGGCAAACAAGACTTTAGTGTAAAAAAATTCGGATCAATAAATAACAACCATACAAGGCTTTTATACATATTGGCACACTACAAGCAAAAATCCAGCATCCAACAGTAACACAACAACATATGAGGCTGAACCAGCAGAAGTATCTCATCCACCATTTGGTGCACATACATCCTACCAGTATCTTGATAATGACCTCCTTTAGAGGTCGGAACGTTGATATAAAATTTTTGTTTATAAATATTCTGTTTCTTTTATTGCTATAATTAATGTTTTATCTTTTAGACATATTCTAATATTTGTAAGAAAATTTATGTATGGTACTAAAAAGCATCTAAAAAACAATAAAACCATAATCATAATCACTTACTCCTTTTCTCACTAGATAGTAGGCCACGTCTGTTGCCAACATACCAGGACTAAGAGCAGCAACACAAGTGAATCTATGTACCTAAAAATCAACATTTAATTGTTACTATCATAAACATATAGACATACACATACTTTAACGATATTGTCATTCAGTAACTGGCTGCAAATGCATGCTGGTATAAATATTCTAAAAATATCAAAAACCAAACAAAATTGTTACAATGTAATGACTAATGGCTCCAAAACAAAATTACCTTCATTGTTGAAACAGTTCCAGTAGTAACCTGCAAAATGCCAGCCATGGCATCATATACATCAAACATGGCTTCTTTATCTTCTTGAAGATCTTTATTGTAAGCCATTGGAAGCCCTTTCAATGTCATCATGAAACCAGAACACTAAAAAAATGAAAACACAAATGCATATTCAAGTAAAACCAGCACAAAATATTAGCTTGTCCTGATGACAACAGAAATGAAGGATAACAGAAACTGAAAACTATTCTGTCATTTTAAAACACTATTTAAGATCATTGTTACTCACCAAGGTTTGTTTTTTATCTGGTAATGTACCTAGCACCATATTAAACCAGTTTAGTATGAACAGAATGCCACTTCTCATATAATTTGGATTATTAAAATTGATTATATAAAGAATTCATTTCCTATCCTTAAACCTTGGATTCAAGGTCATCCATTACTCAGGCCAAATTTGCAAATACAGTACTTGAAGTAGTACTAGCTGCGTTATGAATGTTCAATCTCAAACCTACCTAGTCACAAACATTCACCTGCATTTGCAAATGTTACTCCTCCTCTCCAACCCAACATGTGATTTCTCTCGTTGCCGCATTTAAAATGTTAACAGAATCAGCAAAATTGAATGACTTAAAAGTAAAAAAAATCAGTCACATTGTCTTAGTTTGCTCTAGCTCTACGTAAAAATAAATAATATTAAAGCAATAAAAGAAATCTTCAATTAACATTTTAATAATCTTCAATTAACACAAACTTAATGCAACGGGAAGCTAAACTTAGCTAAGATCTTGTATCCTGCTTGATCCGTTTGCCGCATTTGGTACAGATGGTCATTAGATGATTTGTAAAATGTCTGCTTTATAAGTGTCCCTAAATGCTTGCAAATTTTCCTTAATTGCAGAAAAATGCATTTGCAGTAGGGTTCCCCCCAACCTCGCTGGGGGAGCTTAAAGCTCTCCCTAGACCCCATAGCTGGAACATCGTCGAGGGAATTACCATCAATCTCCCTCTTTAATTCAAATTTGCAAATATCCAGATTACAGTGAAAGTATTCTTACACACCTGGTCTCTTGTCACCGATGAAAATTAAACCACTGCAGTATAACACAATGAGATTTCACTATCACATGCTTAACTTAAGTTCAAATGCTTAAGGCAGGGGTGTGCAAAATATCTGATTAGCCGGGCCATATTAAACTTTCCAGCAATTTTTGCGGGCCACATGCAATTTGGTCAGGGGGCCAAGAATAGTAGGACCTAATAACGATTTGTCTGCATCGGATCTGCGCACATCAATATTACTACACTACAGTGTTCCCTCAGTTATCGCGGGTGTTCCATTCCAGGCACACCCGCGATAAGTGAATTTCCGCAAAGTAGGGTCGCTATACTTATTTTAGTAGTTATACATTATTTTAAGTCTTTATAAACCCTCCCCACACCCTTATACATAACCCATACTGTACATGTACCTTTTAAAAAACTTTACTTAAATGTTCATAAAAATGTTTTAAATTCTTAAACCTAGATACGTAATTTTAAAAATTTGATATGGGTACTCACCATTAAAGATACGTTCTACAGCTAGAATGATGGTGATGAACTAGCTATGCAGTAATGATGACGATGGACATGAAGATGAGATGAATGCCAAAAAAAGCATTACTGCTCTTCTAAAGGCACCACTTCATCAGGTGATGCAGTATCTTCGGCATCGGATGTAACTTCTACTACTTCCGCTAAAGGTGTAGGCGTAACAGATCTTTTCGTGCGAGTTACGAACATAGTTATGGGGAGTTGCTGGCGCTGCTTCTTTGCCTGGGTGAACATTGTTTTGTACGCTGACATGGAATTGTCAATTGAATTTCTGAACTGCAAAGAACGAACCATACTCAAATCCCAATCTTCAGCAAGTTGCTGAAGTTCTTGAGCCTTTCTGACCAAGGTTGCAAGACGTTCAAGCGTTAGGCCAACCTCCTCCTCTTCCTCAGCCCATTGCTCTTCCTCATCCTCTTCTTCACTTGCTGACTTGGTCAGCTCCTCCAGGTCTTCATCGGTCACTGGTTGAGTATGGACGTCAAGCAGATTATTCACGTCTTCGGCAGTCATATGACTAAAACCCACTAAATTTCCACACATGATCAAAGTTACTTGATCTTTTTGAGCCTTAAAACCAGGGGCTTTGGCTTCCTCTTTCATTATAAAAGTGCGAGATGGCATCCTCTTCCAAAATAAGCCCGTTTCATCCATATTAAAAACTTGTTCAGGTAGATAGCCCCCTTCTTCTATTTCTTTGAGCGTGTAATCCTCGCCTTTGGCTTTATCCGCAGTGGCAGCCTCTCCGCGCAGAGAAACACACCTAAGTCCATAGCGCTTCTGAAATTTATCAAACCAGCCCTTACTGGCACTGAATTGGCCTGATCTGGTGGGAGAAGCACTCGATGTCGATGGTCCTGCTTCATCATCGTGCTCTTCTTGTTCACCGCCATCTTGGTCCTCCATTTTTTCTGCCAGGCGATCGTAAAGTTGCTTGGCTTTAGTCCTTATGGTGTTCGTATCCAAGGGAATATTATTTTTACGGCAATCATTAATCCACAAGGCTAATGCAGATTCCATCTTTACGATCGCCTTATTACGAGGAGTAAGCACTCTTTTTGCTGTCTTGTTGAAAGTCACTGTTGCCATAGACCTGATATTTTTCTCCTCCTTCTTGATATAACGAACCGTAGATTCGTTGATCCCGTAATGGCGGCCAACTGAAGCATACGATCTCCCTTCCTTCAGCATGTCGAGAAGCTCAATCTTCTCTTTTATCGTAAGCATCTTTCGCTGGCGCTTAGGTTCGCTGCCAGAAACCGTAGAAGTTGCAGAACGTTTGGGTGGCATCGTAGGGCTTGAATAAATTCAGTCTCTAACGAAAATTTCACAAATAGCGTACACAACACCGCAGATGAAAACTACAGCGAAAGAAAACAAATTGCACGGTACCTGAGCCAATCAGCGACTGGGATACCAATCGTGTGTTGTGTACAATCTCACATCGGCAAGTAGCATCTCAAGCGGCAGATCGCCGACCCAACATTTTCAAGTCCGCGACTCCGCGAAGAATGGTTCGCGATCCGCGAAATTAATAAAACGTCAGATCCGCGATCCGCAAGGTCCGCAATAGTAATAAATGATTATGGCAGGTGCTAAACTTTAAATATATGTGTCCTATCCTGAAACCAGGCCAGAGAGGCTTTAAGTAAACTAGCTAAAGTCTGGCCAGCACATTTCATAAATATTTACTAGCACTGCAAATTATTATTTGTGTGACGAAATTAAAAATAATAATGATAATCATAAGAAATTAAAGTTGACCTACTGACAACTAGGATCAATATGTTACAATTCTGTCATTTATAACTCATGTAGCAATAAACAAATGTCTCTATACTCGAGATGAGTAATTATAATACTTGTAACTCGAACATTGATCATGACATCGTGTCACCGTCATCATTTCAATGCATTGTCGTTAATAACTGATCATCAGCAGAAACCTTTGAAACTCTAGGAACATAGTTGTAATAAATCTCCAATAAGAGTTGCAGCAGCTACAGTTATCTCTTATTTGTTTTATCATCATTGTTTTTATCGTCACAATCACCACCACCACTGGCATCATCATCATCATCATCAATTCATCAGCAGCAGCAGCAGCAGTCGCATCAGATTCATCATTAGTGTTACCACTATCATTCAAAAGTGTATGCAAATAAGGACTACAAACAATAAACGACAGAAAATATTACACTTAGCATGTGACGAAGAGAGGGTAATTCATGATAATGCAAAACTGAGCTAAAATTTGTATCTCAGCAAACTTATAATTTTACAACAATAAGATTGCTAAAAAACTGGCCTTTCTTGTAAATGACTGATCTCATATCACTTTTGCGCAATGTTTAAAAATAAAATCCTGTCCAAATTTTGTGGACTCAATCTTTTTCTTCTCTTGTTAAAAGTATGTCCACTCAAACTGAACACACATTCAGGTAGTGTTGATGTCAAAAAGTCCATCAATATTATCAGGGAGTCCTTGTCAATACCTGTCATACGGCACCTTTGGTTTTTTTAATCCAGCAGTTCTTCTATTTCACCGAATACATGTAGCACTGACTCGATCATGCTGTACATCGAATTCCGCCTCGTGTCATTTTGCTGTTTTACGATTTTTGATAAGTTCACATTGTTGCCACTTTTCTTTAGGAAAGCTACTAGCTGCTTGCAAGCCTTTACGGATGCATCAGGCTGAGAAAGGTCCTCATCTTCTTCTTGCATCGATAATGATAATGTGTGCCGAATAGTGGTAGCTAATGTGTGATGTGCACATGGTAACCTGATGTGATTTCCCAAGCGCTGCTTTGATATTTGACCCTTTATCAGTAACAAACACAAATCGCTCTAAAACTGTCTTGTTTTCAAAACACATAGTCTCCAAATTTTTCTGCAAATGACTGTATATAGTTTCTGCTGTTTTAGCTTCATTGGTAGGAAAATCAGTTATCAAGAGATGTCTAGAATACAGTGTACTGTTTACTATGTAGTGCACTGTCAGTGAAGTATAGCTAAGACTGTTATAAGAATCTGTCCACATATCAGTTGTTACAGCCCACCATTCTGATCAATACAGGTTTTCAAAATGGAAATGAGCTTAGCTTTGCCCACTTTTGCATATTCTGCAAGATCTTTTGTCATGGTGCTCCTAGCTGGCAATGTATCGCTGATTAAAAATGAACCATGTTTTGCTCCTAGGTCGATGCAAGTCAGCAGGAGCTCTCTCATGCCACTACCATTAAAAGTACTTAATGGATGTAAGTCCTTGGTTACTACTGACAAACAAGACTCTTGAAGTTTTTTTGAGGACTGGTTAGGTAACTTGAAGGACTGTGGTTTGAAGAATTTTGTTATGATATTTTGCGATGCTGAGTTCAAGTTCTTGTCACAGTACTGGAGGCGTTTTCGTAGATGGCTTGTACCACTCTCATGAAAGTCATGATACAACACGTGACCATTATTTTTGCAAGAAACAAAATTTACGTATCATATACACATTGGTAGTGTGTCCACACATCATTCTTACTTTTTGCATTTTCTTTAAGGATCAGTTTCCAACTTTCAAGGCCTTTGTTTTATATCTTTTCCGCTTAAACTTGCGATGTCTTCTACCTTCCGTTTGGCCATGGCAATAACTAACTGCTGAACTACTCAGAACCACGCTGCCTACTCTATGTGACTTACACTTAAAATGTGACTAAAGATCACATTACAACAAGATAGGCCAATTCATTAAGTTGATTGCACACTAACTAAAAGTAAATAAAGGTGTAAATATCTGTTATTATGAAAGTACGAGAATTGAATAAGCACTGTAAATGCGATATCTAAATCAATGATACAGCATAAAATTTACTCTACATTGCAAATGTAATAATTATGAAGTTGTGAACACAACTGTTTTGATCCACGGCTTATATTTGTTTAATTTAAAAAATGTCACTTAACATCTGCATACTACATTATTTAAGCCTATAATAAAGTGGTGTGTTGCGTTTGCAGATGTTTGCAAAAAACAACTCCGTACGTTTATTTTTTCAAGTGTATTTAGCTTTACTTACTAAAAAGTGTTGAGTGGGTACACACTCACAGTCAGCCTCACAATATAAAATAATTCCTTTATCAAATTTTAGTTATATCAAAACATTCCAATCAGCCGATTAATGTACTGTAATACTCAGTCAGAACTTTGCATTGCATAGCAGAAGACTGCACGAGAAAGCAGGGAAATCATACTCATAGCAACTCTTGTCTCTGTTTTCTATCAAATGATGAAATGAGAGCTTTTGTTCAGTGCGCACATGCAATACCAACATCTAAGAGTGGAAGACTGCGGGTCATTATCAGTTACTAAACAATAAACATGTACCATTATTAGAAAAAAAACTGAAGAATGATTAGAGATTGTATGATTTACGTATCTCGCTATTGGGTCCGCGAACAATAGTTAAAACACTGTCTAGTTCCGCAGTCCGCAGGGTAAGCAAAAAGTTTGGGTTCGCGACTCCGCAATTCCGCGAAAAAGCGTGCAGATCCGGATCCACAGTTCAGCGGTTTGCGCATCTCTGTCAAGTGGGCGCAAGTACTACACTTCATTTTTGGTGTATATTCATCCGCCGAATAAATACACTATTTACAGTAAATGACAATTTTTTATGATTTATAATATTCCTTTAACGTTAGAATTAATATTTTTAATATATTTTTATACACTTTGTGATTTTTTTATGCACAAAGGGAACACTGCACTACATTCAAGAAAACTATTATAGAAGTTATTAAAATTTATATTAAAAACTATAGATTTCAACTTTCATGTCAGATAGTGGTAATTTTATTACAGTGTATAACACAGTCTGTGTACTACAGTGCATATTAATCTGTCTTGAAACACTCAATGTTCTTCTTCAATTTTCCTCTTTTTCTTATCCATGTTTCTGATCTATAAGAACACTACACCCAACGAAACGAAAAAACAGCCACTGATTGAGGCATGTACTACTGAGCCCAAGCAGAAACTAAAATCTGGGAATCCCCCTATATCAGGGGTGACCACACTTTTTCAGCTTGCGAGCTATTTACAAAATTCATCTGACCAGTCGTCTTCTTGGTCATAGTAGGTAGATCATTCTGACTTAGTTATTTTATAATTTTATTTGTAATTTATTTATTTATAATTTATTTTGTAAAATAACCAAGTTAACATGTTGTACATGCTATGACCAAGAACACGACTGGACAGATTAACAGGCCCAATAATAGAAGCCTAGAGATAGGCTGGTTGGTCTTCCCACCAGCCAATCAGATTGCTTCTCGCATTTTTTGCACATTTGACCATTTCAATTGCGGCTTCTGCGGTAGTTTGCTGTGTTCTGTGATTACATCGTTTTTTTGTGTTCCAAGATAGTAACGTGTAATTTCGTCCTGTCCGACAGTGACATTAAGTGACAACCGTCTTTTAAGAGTTAACACGATCCGATCTAGTGGAAAAAACTACCCGCACTATTTTTGCGATCATGGCGCAGACTTCAGCTGGATACCTGCGACTCAATTTATCGCCTGAGCCGTACTTTCATTAAGTTGACAAACTTCTTTGCGAGCCGCACAATATTTCTCTGCGGGCCGCAGTTTACACACCCCTGGCTTAAGGTCTTAAAGTCGAACTAAACCCTCACTATAATATAAGCTGTTACGACATAAAGTCTACTCTCATTATGAATATTCAATTTATTTTATTATAAACTTACCACAAAACTTATTTCTTTTGATTTTTTAAGGTTGTTACGGGTATTAAATTTGAAGAGCTGCCCTGAATTTTTCGCTGTGCGAGACGAATAACATGAGTATTGTCACAAGGTCACCAAAGATCAGTAAACAAACATCGGTAAGCAAAGACACTTTGTGCACCACGTACGTCATTCTCGCTCACCTACTCCAAAAACGCGAAATGGTGATCTTTACAGCAATGTACGCGTTCAAAATTCGCCAGAAAAAGGTAAGTTATTTAATTTCTAAGTTTGTTTAATAATAACTATGAATTCTTTATGTAATCATAATACTGCATTAAAAAAACTTCAATGTCTGTTGGGGTTATATAGGCCTTTAATTATACTCAAATTATTTTCAAAATTTCAGTATGCAATAAAATATGCTAAATCTCAACAGTTAAATGCGCAACTTACTCTTCCAAATATTCGGCCTGCTTTTCCACGAATAAGTTCCAAACTATCCGGATTTTTCTTCTGCGGCATTAAACTGCTCCCAGTACTAAATGAAATAATTAGCAAACAAGTTACAAATGCTCATGTTTAAGTAGAAATAAAAGTATTTTCTATTGTATATCAAATGCTATACAAAGTTACCTATAAGCATCTGAAAGTGTGACATAACCAAATTCTTTGGTACAATACATAATCAAATCCTCTGCAAGTCGACTAAGATGTGTTGCCGTGAGAGATGCCCAGAAGAGAAACTCTACAACAAAGTCTCGGTCACTTGTTGCATCTAAGCTGTTATCACTGATCCGGGAAAATCCTAACTCTGTAATTTAGAGAAAGTAAAGGAAATAGCATTTTATTTCATGAACTCAAACTTTACTAATATTTGTCTCTTTGTTGATTATATAAAAAATGCAATATTCTGTGCATATTAATGTTGTTTTACAAAGCAAGAAATGCAGAGTTAAACAAATCACTTGGCATATATGCTGCAAATTTGCAAGCAGGGACCTGATTCATCCCCAGTAAACCTATTGTAACGATCCGACGTCTGGGGGTAGTTTGTTTGATCGAAGGTAGTCGCTGGGTAACAATTTGACTGGCCTGACCGAGCTAAAGGGGCGACCAATCATCTACCCGTTAGCTCCAGACAGTGGCGAGCTTATAGGCAGTCTACGGGGGGCCTGTCTATTGAGAAGAGTGGTTCGGGTGTGGGCTGTGCAGTTTACTTTGCTTGGAGTAATCTGTTGTACTCACTATGATAATGCAAACGACGATGTGTAGGCAACTAATGCACAAACAATCAATTGCATAAATATTGTAGAAATAACTATTAAGCAAACAAACAAAAAATGTATGAAAAAAACACTATCATTAGTCAAACACTAATTTAACTACATTTGGATGTGCTACATATTACAGTATCTACTTACAGTAGACTTACACTATCAAGTCGATAAACAAACAAACAAATTGGCAAATAATGCACAACAGCTAAACCAAACTAAAAGGGTACCTATTTGCCTAACTACATGCCACCCCAAATGATGTAGTCCTCGCTAGCGCTATGATGATCCAACGGCATTATCTCACTTAGAAAATGCACCATGGAGGTTGCGTAGTACTACTAAGTTTAACGTAGGGCGCCTCTATGATGAGGTTGCAGCTCTGCGTCTATTAGTATCACTACCAATTTCTTGAATAGCAAGGAGGTTAAGTCCAGCTTCCACGCAACTGCTAGCATCAGATAAGCAAATACTAAATCGTGCAACTTACAGTCTCTGGGTTGTTACCGTACTGGGGGTGCCTCGTCACCTCAAACATGGATCCACCTCTCAACAGTTTGTCGGTACGCCAATAGCACTTCCCAACAATACGATCACAGCAATGAGACAAAGTCTCAATTGTCACCAAACTTTGTGGAAATCGCTACCACCAAAAACATCTGTCCACTCAGTTGTCCAATGGTTTCAGACCTCATGATCAAAGTCACCATACGATATAACTGACTACGTGCACAATACTACTTGCACGTCATATCAGTCTACGTGCCGTACCTGGAGTAAAGTTGCTGACCTCTTTTTGATATCTTTTTGAGAGTAGTCGCAGGCATAGGTATACGCTGGCTTCATGCAGCTATCATTACAAGTGATTAAACTGGCCCTCTCGCAGTACTTACTAACATTGGCTAATGGCTATAGGCTATAGAAACGATCTTTTTAATGCTAATGTTATTTTACTTCCACATTTGAATAAAAGGTAGAATACATAATGATATGCACAGCATCGAATGGCCAAAAATGAGTAGAGTTTGTGTTTTCTTTCCAAACTCTGCAACTGGGATGACCAACCAACTGACAGACCAACTGAACAAACACCACACTCACATGACGCAAGCCACTGCACGAGTCCATTTATGTGGGAAGATGAAATGCACGTTACACCTATTCTTAAGCATAATCTTATGAAGAAACTTAGGAAGTTTGTAAGAACATTCTCAAGTGGTGTTTAACAAGCATTTCTACAGAACTTTACCACTAAACATTTTACAAAAATTCATAAGTTAGGAAGTTTGATAAGTTGCACAGAATCCTCCGATCATTCATAAGAATGATCTTACGGAAATGCCATTTGTAAAATAGTTGATAAGACTAACAAACAGAATCAAAGCCAAAAAAATGTATCACAGCCGGTAAATAACTTATAAGAACCATTTAAGACAAAAAATACAAGAGAAAATTTTTTGTGACAAACACAGTCAGTCCTCGCTTAATGACACTAATGGGTTCTAGCAAAATGTGTCATTAATGGAAATGTCATTATATGAAACAATGCTTTCCACAGAATACAATGTGAAAGCATTCAGTTGCCCATGCAAAGATCAATAATGCTTGGCCCATAAATCAAACACTTAATGTTTACTTCTAGAAGTTTTTAGGTAAAAGCTGAAGAGAAATAAAGTTTACAGTGAATATTCAAAAGCTCCATAAACATGTTTAACGTTAGCCATTTCTGTTTAGCAGACGTTTCTGTTTAATACTCCTGAAAAACATTTCTAGTGTTGTTTCTTCAGACAACAAAAATACAAATGAGTTGAAGGCAGCAATAATTAACATAGCAATGTAACACCAGAGATTTTTATCACAGAAATTCTATCTCAGGGTAAGTGCTAGCAATTAGCGAGTGGCCAGCAATGAATCATAGCTGGCTGCACATGACAGCTTAGTAGGGCGTCGTCATAAAATGTGAGTGCAGCAAACAAACTTTCAGTGCTTACAGACCACAAAAGTTGTCATTAAAATGAAACGTGCATTATAAAGTGAATAAAATGTGTCAAAAGATCTGCATCGTTAAAAAGAAACATCGTTAAACAAGGTGTCGTCAAGCGAGGTATGCTCCAACTGTTTAACCTGCACTGATAACACTTTCCACCTAAAGCTGATATTACAGTAATTTCTTACCATGAGCTAAACTTTCTCGATCGATATTAAATGGATTTCCAGCTAAGGCACCACTACCTAAAGGCAAAACATTAACTCTCTTGTGTAGAGCATGAAGTCTGTCAACATCACGCTGTAGCATCCAAGCATAACTATGTAAGAAAAAACACGTGACTGCACAAGAATGGTAGGTAAATAATGTATCAAAAAGCATGTTTTAATAATAACAAACAATAATAAACACAAAACCGAATGTGCAAATAACTGTAATCTAATTAATGAACAACCAATTACAATAAATTTTATTAAATTTTTATTAGAAGAATCCAATGTTTCTACTGCACACCATCAGTCATTATCAGAAAATATGAAATGGACATTGTTCCCGTTAGAAAGAATTCAAAAGCTTTATTTTAACTAAAATCTGACTATCATTACAAGTAAAAAAATTACATTTATTAAAAATTGTTATAGCAACATATGAAGTTTCGTTCACTAGGCGCATAATGAGCAGAAAATTTCAGATCAGAACTAGACTCAAGTAGAACACGGACATTTAGCCTTGTCAAAAGCTATTATCTGTGTTATTCATATCAGGCAGATTGTCTGGGACTGAAATTTTCCAAATACATTTGCCTGTTGTAATTTTTGTCTAAAAGTCAAACCGACATTAGTTTTCCCAAAAGCATAGATCTGTCTGTGCAATATTTACATGAGCACTTCACATATCACATTTTAGTTCTTTCCACCAATATCCAAATGTAACAAACTGAACTAACCTTAATAACCAATGGCTCCATAAAACAGGTTGAGCTTGCTGCATGTGAGTATAGCCTGGCAAAAGTATGTCCAATTCATGCTCCGCTCTGCCCACAAGCACCTTCACTAGTTCTATAACATAACCACGAAGGACAATCAATTCATCGCGCAACCATAATCTCATGTCAGTGGCCACTTGATCATTACGACTTCTGCCTGTGTGTAGCTTGCCAGCTGCTTCACCAATAAGTTCCTGAAATGATTAGCAGTCAACATCAAACAATTTAACAGTTAGCTAATACGCAATGTAGAGAAAATAGGTTTACAAACAGATACAAATATTCATATACGTTCACACAAATATTAAGTAGCTAGCAATAGTTAAATAAGCAGGAAAAAATTACAATTTTGTACTTGTTTGTCAAATTACAGAGTAAATTACTATAGGTATTGCTTAGCTCTGCATTCCTGCACTGTTAAGGCAGACTGAGGATCATCACATTGCAAGTGTTGGCACCATCATAGTGGAAGAAGGGTCATCGTGTTGTACACATCCTTGTCATGAACATTCAGAAACGTTATTCATTTTCCTATCCTCGTCTTTCCTTGAGGGTTTACGTAGCAAGCCATTCATAGTGATTTTGAACTCATGATATTGAACTCGTTTGCTTTGTTTAAATTACAATACAGCCTTAAAACTTAGATGAATTTTGTTTTTGTTTTCAACTAAATAGCATTAAAAAACAACAGATAAAACCATTAAATAATGTATTATCTTGATAATAATGTAAAATCTATGGATGCTATAGGCCAAGCGAGTTACAATGGTATCGATACGACACACGCAGTAAAAAAATATAATCACTTTATTCTTATATAACTTAAATAAAAATAGCAGCACATATCCATCTAACACCTTTAACCGCCTTTCGTTTGCTGTATGGATGTCCTCATCACCTGGTTGTACTACAAATGTTCCCGACTCCCATTCTTGAGCTACACTTCCTAGACCATCCAGGATGACTTCCATCTCAGCATGTGAAACCAAACCCAATTTCTCAATTGCCTTTACATAAGCTTGACTTCCCTAAATAAAATAAACATATTTTGTGATAAAAACATAAGACAAAAACAAAATTTTGCTCCATATATAACAGGTACACAATTTAACAACTTTAGCATTCATAATTCATAATTCATGTTGCCAACCGGTTTCAGTCCAGACGAATTTCTGCAGGGCCTAAATATTAAAATATCAGAGCTAAGCAATACTTACATGTAATTAGGTAAACAAAGAAAATTACATAACATTTTACAACATAAAAGATGAACAGTCAACCACGTTATTAAAAGCTTTGTATGAGAATGGAAAAAGAAAATATGAAATACCAAATTCACAATACTGTAACAGATTACAAGACACAGAAATCTTGTATCTGAGGTCCACTCCAAAACAAGTAATAGCAAAGATTCTAAGGACCAGTCAATCACCACCAAACATCAAAGACTCATTCGTTGAGCTTATGCATATGACAATGGCCAATGTCTAACTTGACATTCCTATTGGAATGTGCACCCAAGTGTTGCTAGGGGTTCAAAACTTGGTCCAAATATTATAGCCAGTGTTTTTTGGCTTCTAATGACAATACAATGTAAAAAGTGTTTTTGGATAGCAGATATGTTGACAATTCTCTTGCTATATTTCTGCAGAAAATGGTAAAATGGCTGACACATCAGAAAGAGAGAACAACAAACGACCTTTAAAACGATGCTAGGGTCATCTCACCTACAACTATATTGAAAATCATTTTACCTTCTTTAAAATCCATGGTGCAAAAGATGCTTCATTTGGGAGTGATCTATTAGTTCAAGTTTAAGTTGTGTTCTAACTCTTATGTTGGATGTATCAACCCACATCTCTTATCATGTTGGCAGGACATTGCAGGACCATGCACAGAACACATAACCGTCAGTCTGGTTCAGTTCGAATTTCACCGAGAGCAGTCTCAAAGTTTTGTCTCATGCACATGCTTCCTATGAGCTGGTTATCCCTTAAGCTATTGATATGAAGATTTTGTCTGCCACCAAAATTAAACAGCAAGGATGAGTTTGTCTATTGCTGTTGTGACTTGGACTATGGTGTGCAACTAAATGGTCCTTATTTTATTACTCAGCTGTTACTAGCTATTTTGTGATGCATCTCAGATATGAGATTTCTATTTTGTAATCTGTCAAAGTATTATGGAACTGTTGTAAATTACTGTAAAGTACTGTTTAACTCTTCTATTTAAACATTTTAGGTCCTGAAGAATGTACATCTGAACCAAAACCGACCAGCAATTTCACGAATTACGAATATATGTTATGCTTTTTCATTCTAGTACAGATATAATTCCCTGGGAATCACACACAAACCAAGCAATGAAACAGGCAACACGCGAATTTTTACCATCTGCACTATATTTTCACTGCCCACCTCATGTGGAAATAGGCCATTTGCGTGCGGGAAGATTGGGTATGGCCATTTGGATACCAGACGCTTGGACGTGAGACATTTGGGCAACAGTGCCCATGCACGTTGCACTGCTATGTGACTTGATCAGGCAAGAACACCGTGACATTATTAAATTTTGCTGTGCACAGCACTGCAGATCACGCTAAAATTGTGGTAATCCATGTCCACTGTTATATTACCATGTAATTTTCAAAACACTTAAAGTTTTTGTAAGAAATGATTATTTTTCTGAATATGATCATGTAATTAAACCTGGAAACAGCTATAACCCACTTAGCAATTGTAAAAGCAGTGCCAACTTACTGTTGTCAGTTGCTGAATACATATATTACATGTATCAGGCATTTCATGAGAAATACAGTAAAAAAACTTACAATTATAGTGGTTAAGATCTTGATATTGATAACAATACATCGAGTAGTTGACACACTAATTGATCTGGTTGATTTCGTGTGGGTAGTTAGTATAAACAACGCATTACGCATCCGTTTCTTCTAGAGCACATCAAGTTAGCCTTCAATGAATACAGTATTAATTGTGATAATACTATTGCTGCAAAAATGCTAAATTGCTAGACCTCTTGTTATGTGCAGTTTTGCATTATTACTGTTTTTGTGATGCATTACATATCTTTGAACTAAAATGTTGTCACAATATTGATAAAATGCTAATCCAAGTATGCAGCACCTTCTCCTACTTCGTTCACTGTATAAAGAACAAAAAGGGAAAACCAGAAAATGTTAAAGTGAAATGACTGGTTTTAATAGTTATAACACATGTTACTCTATGTTTAACTTAGTGAATTAATCTTAAAAAAATATTATGTATAACATCTTTATTCATACATATTTCGTACACTTTGAACCGAGAGATAATATATAGCGAGAGTTAGGAAGATGGCGAGTCATAAAAAATTTAATGAACAAAAATAAAAAATAGGCACAACATTAAATTTTGCTGGTGCCCAAATGTCTCATACACAAGCGTCACCGTGCTTAAATGTCATGTACCCACCTCATATACCATTTCCTCACACAGCCGCCAGAATACTGATAAAACAAAACCATCAACAAGCCATCTTCAGCACAGTACAACTGTCACAGCACAATAAGACAAACACTTAGAATAAGAATTGCTCTCCACAAGGCACTAAATTCAACAATATAATGTTAAGTAGCTTATGCTACAAACATGGTAATAATATGGAGTATGGTTCTTTTAAGCCATCTAAGAAATGCTGTGATACATCTTGATACATCTACAAACATGTTGCTCTAGGTTGCAAACCTATAGTATGTGTTGGGCAAGTCTTAAATGGAATAACGGAATCACCATATTAATGGTATAAAGTACTTCTGCAAGAATATGATACCTTTGTCAAGCACAAAATAATTAAACAGAAGCAGCAACAACAATTACAAATTACCTGAATGTCATTTTTCCACATGCGCTTGTCGTAATGGATAGAAGCATTGAAAGCTTCCATAATAGGATCAGTAGCACCAGTGAAACGACCACCCCATAACTTTTGCCCCTAGAAAAAAAATCTGATTTCAAGATTGCCATGTTGCCACAAAAATATATTTAATTTAGAACCAGCACACATATTTACTAATAGCAATACAGTCTAAACTAGAAAGTGTGTAATCGCGAGAGGGTATATACAAGTGACAGTGCTCTGATTGTTGTAATTTTACCATTTACTACCCATAATCTGAAATGAAAGAATTCTGTTGGTTTTAACCGAGGTGACACCAAGCAACAAGTGACTGTATAACACTAAAAACAACTATGGGCACGATTTTCCTATTCCAGAAGAAAATACTGATTACCAAGACTTACCTTATCTTACGTTAGTTGTCAAATCTTACTTATCTTAAGTTAGTTACATGTGACTACGTCTACAACAACCTTACTAGCGACTGAATTCAACTAATATAGGCTTCTTCAATTAAACAAACGTTTCGTGAGACCCTTCTGTGCGAGAAGTCTTGGTAATTTCAAATTATGATATATTTATATATAAACACTGTATATATGTGTGTGTGCGTGCGTGCATGCGTGCGTGTGTATAGAGCGTTAATTTTAGTAATCATTATTCTTAAACTTCTAACTCACAAAAAATAAACATTTTGCTATACAAATCACGGCTGCCTGAAAAAACTTTGGCATATTTATGTAAGGCTCTAGTTGCTTTGTAGAAGTCACCAAAAAGTCGTCACTACAAGAACAGTGCTTTCTTAAATGTGTCAGTACTTTGAAAGGCCATCCACTCGATCCTGCCCATCCATGTGGTGGTAAATGCGATTGCATGATCACAATATATTAATAAAGAGTCAGATCAAAAATGCAACCACGAGTAGCTCACAAAACTCAGGTCTTGTGCCTAAAATATACAATTAAGCGTAGTCACTACAACACGCCCACGACCGTTAAAGACCTTCAGCAATCCATGACACTTGGTAACATATTTCTCCCCATAAAATGTGGCACTGATGCGAAAGTCTGCTTAAGTAGCAAAATAAAAAACTGTTAAATAACTAACAATAATACTAGAATAAATGATGATTCTTACCGCCATATCTTCTTAGACACGCTGACGTCAAAAATGAAAATTGCTACGTAGTCGCTGAAGTTATTGTTATTGTCCCTTTTCTAGCTACCTATTCAAAATACAATGCAATTTCATTATTTTCTGAAATACTAATGGCAAACTTTTCTCTGTAACAAATACAGTAAATCTACTACTTTGGACTGTTCGAAGTTTGGGTTTCATATGAAACTCGCATATAATGCATTCATAATTGCGATTCTGTTTTACTGTAGATAATGTAGTTTTAATACGTAAAATTTGGCATAATTATGGAGGTTGCAAAGGTCATAAATTCAACTGTTTTATTTTGGACTGAGATAAGACATTGTAAAACGTATTGATATATGTTACGCGATGAGAGAATGCAATATTTTTTATAACCATATCTTTATTATTGAAGAAAACAAACAAACCTTTGGCCACTTTACTCTTTACTGATAAAGAGGCCTCAGGAAGATGAAATGGTACACACGTGATGTACAGATGAAATGATAGAAATAGATTAATTAACAATGAAATACATTCAATGGTACAATGCTGTGTACTAAAAAAACAAAAGGCATAAAATGAACTACACTAATAGGCGAATTGACGAGTATTTTTTATATATGTTTGAACAATATCAACCCTTTTAAACCACGACCAAAATATAGTTATATTTTGGTCGTGGTTTAAAAGGGTGCTACCATTAAAGAGTAAACTAATTAGAGATTCAGTATCCAAAAGAAAAATGTCAAATGGAATAATATTATTTAAGTACAAATAGGATAACTTGTGTATGAATTGCTCTCTACTTACAGCATATAGAAGGCATTCGAGCAAATAATGGGTAATAGATTCAATATAATAACCACAAGAATATTTTTACCAACAATATTACCACTAGAATCTTTACAACCATGCATGTTTAAATGATGATTAAGCTGAGAAAAACCTATTCTTAAGCGAGTATGGTGTATACAGTACGGAATTTCACCATGAGTTAAATATTTGTGTCTGTTTACGAAACCGATGTAATTCTTTAAATAACGTTTGAAGCTACTGATCGAGGTTGATAATTCTATATAAGAAGGAAGCTTATTCCAAACGGACACAGCTGAAGGAAAGAAAGAATTATGAAAGTAATCACAGAATAAAGAAAGTTATTACGATTTCTTAATAAATAAGCAGATAATTCATTATTAGTAGGGGGCAGTAAATCATATAGAAAAGTTGGACACAATCTATTGGTAATCTTATAGAATATACAGAGTTTGTGAAAGTCTTCTGTTAGATAGCAGGTCAATTGTCGTATAATAAGTTTGCTTTGGAGCAAATAAAGGCTGCACGTTTTTGCATATAATATAGTACACATTGTCGTATAATAAGTTTGCTTTGGAGCAAATAAAAGCTGCACGTTTTTGCACATTTTCAAGAGAGTCAGAGAGGCATGTAGGTATACTGCACCAAATAGAGTCAGCATATTCAAGAATAGGGTGGAACATAGATTTACAAAGTTGTTCTAAAACTGACCGGGGTAGCACGTAAGAAATTTTTTCAGCATGTCGAGCCGTTTATGTGCTTTCTCTGTTGAATGCAGTATAGGAACATCCCATTGGAGATGCAGACCAAGATATATGTGCGAACTGACATTTGTTAAAACAGTATTGTTAAGATAAAGCAGTGGCTGGGGGGTGGAACAGGTTTTCGACTAAATAACATAACGTCGGTTTTTTCAGCATTGAAAGTAACGTTCTACTGGTCAGCCCAATGTTAATATTATTAAGTGTAAGTAATGATACTGTTCTAAGGTCCTAAGCCTAGGGTTTTGAGCAGTATAATAAAAATAATTATTAATTATCATAACGTCCAAATGCAATTTTCTTTCCGGGCATTGACATGTTCATCCACCGGGCATTTTCATGTGTTCTCTGCGTTCATTCACTAGGTTGCTGATTACCAATAATTCTTCCCTTTCGTCGATCAGTTAGTATAATATCAGAGAATGTAATATCTGCTACGCTTAAACAATATCAATTAATCAAACATAAAATTTGTGCGTGCAAACCAGGAAAAAATATACCTAAACGTAATTTCAGATTCATTTTTATTTTTTCCCCATAAGTAACGTCGTGGTAACCACTGCCTGCTAAAAGCATAGTAATAAAGCATTACTGTGCAAATTACATTAATAATAATAGGGTACTAACCAAAACACCAAAACAAGACTGTCTGGGAGCACTGTACAGTATCATCGCTGTAGGGCGCCGAGTAGTCCACTTGCCGAAGCAGGACACTTTCGGCAAAACGCATGTGCTAAATTTGCGGAAAAGCAGTGTCGTACATACGCAGCCCAAGTATGACACTAGCGATTTCTGTCGAGAATCGAGATTTATGGCATACAAAAACATAAAAGTAAATTTGTTTTAGAAGAAAAGTAACTTTATAATAATGATGGATAGTCCTTGACATTTTACAAATGTCTTTTTTACAACAATATCATCACTATTATTAGCTCCATTAATATCATCATAACAGTAAACTATAACTCGCTAACCCATTTACTTAGTAGAAAACATTTATTTGTCCAAGAGGGAGTGAAAAGAATCATCTGTCTGTGAAGCAAGACAAAATAAAAAATGATATACATTAAACAAATGTTGTATCGCCTAAAAAGTGCGCTTATTTCCCTTCAAAGAAGATTAATATCTATCTCTTATATTAATATTCTTGGTATATATATATATTTATTTATATATTTATTTATATATAAGATTCGAGGCTACAGCCCGGACGAGGGCACCATTTGCGGCGATCTATATATCAAACGAAAGGTCTCGATCTAGTGTCGTCTCATTGATGGTTTATTTTTCGAATGGGGCCCACCGGGAGGAACGGGGGGCGAAAAACCTCCAAAAATGGCCCTTTTTCGGCCGTTTTTTGCAAAAGTTATACGGCTGAGATGTAGAGAACGGGAACCGGCCGAGGGTGGTGCTGGGTATGGATAGATAGCCCGTTCAGCGGTGGGTGTCATAGGCCTATTTAGAATTCCCGAGAGGGCCACGGCGTCCCGCAACGGGCGTTTTCCCGTACCCAACTCGCGATTTTTCGAAATTTTGACCAAACAGCATGCGGGAAAAACGTTCTAGCGGCGCCTGGTGGGACTCTCGGAAGGAGATATATAGCTCTTTACAAAGAGGAAGGACAGGGCTACACGATGATGTGGGATATATTTTAGGGCAGGTCCACCGAGAGGAGTATCAACGAGTTAGTTAGGAGTTCTATTTTCGGCAATTTTCACTTAGAAAATTGCTGACGCAAAGGCATTGTTGTGACGTCATCCATTGTACTCTGTCTATAATCTTATAACTTTAATTCAGCAAAAAGCTACAGGCTTTGCGTTAGTTAGACAAACGGCAGGCACGATGTTAAGGGCTTTGTGTTATAAATGAGGACTAGGTAGGATGTTCGCGTATTATTGATTACGCGTGGTTTTTTACGCAAAATCTTTTGCGGGGCCTTTGTTATTTATTATATTATAGCACATAGTTTCAACTTTGTGAAAAATGTTTGGAATGGTTTTGTTGTAATGCTGTGTTGTTGGTGCTTGTGCTATAGGTGTCATCATCATTGCCACCATCATCATCATGATCACCACGTGAGGTGGTGGATTTGATGTGGTGTGGTGGTGGTGTGTTTTGTGTGTTGTGCTATG
>JAQGDQ010001286.1:32500-49691 GCA_030141605.1 Tubiluchus corallicola | reverse complement strand
TAATAATAATAATAATAATAATAATAATAATAATAATAATAATAATAATAATAATAATAATAATAATAATAATAATAATAATAATAATAATAATAATAATAATAATAATAATAATAATAATAATAATAATAAAAAGGCTTTACAGTAGAACTCCTTCCGTGCCCCTTTGCAAGGTGCCTATTTCAAAAATTTTGTGCAATAATCATCACCTTTTTCGGGATTGTTGTGATATTTTTTGATCCATGCATCAAGTAACAAGTTACTGTAGCGTTTCGTCTCGAAATATTTTGAATATTTGTCTGATGTTGGACTGGGAAAGATGCGCTGGAAACCTCCGCGTCGATTGTACTCGTCTTCAGCTTCTACTAACTCACGTACATCAGCTGGAGTGAGAACGTTAAGAATCTTCGTTCTGATTTCCTAACAAAATATAATAATAATAAGAAATTTATAGGCAGCACGGTAACATTTCTGAGTGTGTGCTTGGCTGCAGAAGTTATAAAAGTTGGGTCTGGTTAGTTAATTGATGGGTGACAGTTTTTGTATAGCGATTTCGTTATCGTCTTCTTTATTCTTTCGATGGCGCCAAATAAAGCACAAATAACTCAACAATATATCTGGGTATTAATCGAATACAAACAGGCTACATTATATATCAAATAAAATAATTTAAAAATAAAAATTTAACAATAATTAGCAGTTAAATATAATTAATTAAAATAATTTAGTTTCATAGATTACTGTAGGAAAATTGTCTTAGGAATCACTACTGAAAAAGAAAAGTGCTGAAAGAATGATCAGATAAGAACTCAAAAAGGGAGAGAACATAAGTCCATCAGTTATTACAAGAGGAGGGAAATGATCTTGGATTCATGCTAGTGACTTGAATGCCTTTCTAGAAACAGACGGAGATCAAATTTATTAAGTAAATATTGTATTTAAAATAAGAATTGAAAGACTTAATGTACATCTTCGGAAGCCAAGTTTGCAAAGTAGTAACGTTTTTCTTCCTCATACGGAGCAAGTCTGGGATGCCTGTCTGGCGTGGCAACAGAATTATGGCTGTAAAAAAGACAAAATGTGAAATTTAATTAATTCAGTGTGTTACATGCATTCGCAATATTTCCCTTAGTCAACTGCTTTGTTCCGATGACATGTACCGAAAGCTAAACATCTAAATTGAATTAATGTTGAACTGCTGGCTGCGTGTGTTTTTCTCTAGTGTTTTTGTTAGTATATATATATATATATATATATATATATTTGTATAGACATACAGTGATAATATGCATAAAATGAAAATAAATCGTTAAAAATCAGTTTACGATATAGGTAAGGGATTAACACTAACCGTGTAGCTAGTGATGTCAACGTCGACATTCGAATTCCTGCCAGAGTTAGTACATCTCGCGCCAGTTTGAATTTGAAAATTTCTTCTAGGGCGTGTGCATCTATGCTGGTAATAAACATACAAAGAGTTAAAGTCAACATGTACCTACGGAATGTACGCGCATTATTTGTGGCTGTGGATGACGCCAAATGAATGTACACAGTACATACATGAAAGAGCCAGCCTACGGGAACATGTTTATTGAGCGTATCGACTGCGACAGTCTGTATCAATATTATAAATCAAGCCCAAAAGGGGATTGTATGTAATGAATTTTTAGCGCCACCAGTACTTTCGATATTACAATGACCCTGTGAAATACCGGAAGTGCATACTACCCTTTTTTGGCTTGATTTATAGTATTGAATATGACTATTACAGTCGAAACGATCGTCTATGCTCAACAAACATTCAATAAACATGTTGAACGGACCAGTAATTTGATGTAAAGTATGAACAACAAGAGCAAAATTAACATCAAGAGTGAAAAAGAAATAACTATACAGCAACTTTTGTAAATTTACAACGCATAAGATGAATTATGCGAATTCAACTGAATGACGCGAATGCATAAATAACAAAACCAGGCAATTATGAAGGAAATTAATGCACTTGTAATGTTTATTGAACCTTAGAACAGAGTATAAAAAAAGAGAAAAACTGTATACACCAGACATAAAAAGGGAACTCCCATAGTGCAAAAAAACTACATAATTTAAGCTCATAAACACATACAACAAAGTAACACATATACGTATAAACTTTTTTGATATCTTAAAATACTTAAAATACCTTGGGTTTGCATTGATTTCCAGCATCCATGGGTTCAACTTGTCGTCAAGGATAATATCGTATCCCTGCATTTCGTAACAGCAGCCAGGATTTTTGGCGTGTCCTTTGAACATGGAATGCTTGGTAGATTCAGCACTGAAAAAGTCTTCTGTGATAATGCAACTTGCTTAATGTAAATATGTTAATTTCTTTTTAGGCTACCATCATCTAGATAAGTAATTTTGGATTTAATATTTTATTTCAAACTTTACAAAGTTCATATACACATCACAAATTAATACAAATAAAACAATAAGTCATGAAACACAACAGTAACACAAATAACAATTAACTATATAACAAACTACGCCAATGACGTCTGATTACAGAAGTAAAGTTTGCATCACTGTTTAAAATGTTCACTTGCATATAAAATTTTCACTGTTATTCAGCCTGACGTATAAACTGTATGCACATTTTCTCTGAATCACATCAAATAAGATTAAGTCTAGTAGAAATATATCTAGCGCTGGTATCATATGAAAAGTTAAACAGCTTTCGTGTTGATACATTATATGCAACCTTGAGTTTGCTAAGATTGTAAGAATAAAAATGTCTCCGAGTGGACATACAATAAAAAGTAGTGCAGTAAGTATTAAACAATTGTCTCTTCACGTTAACTGAACAGTGAGTAAATTTCATGAGTAATTTATTTGCTCTACCATAGTAAATTGAACATTGTTGTAATATATCTAAATCATCTCTATTGTAATAAAGCAGCAAGAGAATCTCTCAGCCACACCTGTATATATGCGTGTAGTAGCTTTAGTTTATTTTGTAACCAGATGTGCAAATAATATTAGTGCAAAAATTTTAAACTAAAATTTAAGGTTTAGCGATGTTAAAATGCGTACACATTGTAAATGACAACGAAGTTCTGCACCGCTATAAGTCAAGACACGTAAGTCATTTCCGAAAAAAAGTATGTTTCTTTTCAATATTTTGACCCAGATTGTTTAACACAATAGATTGTTTTGACCTACAGTTTACGATTGGGTCCGGCTTTAAGATTTGTTACATTTCGGCGTTTTTATAACGATTCTATCTACATTACTTCTTTGAACAATTAAAGAAGTACATTCACAATTACTAAACAAAAATACTTACCTAAGAAATTGTTTTATGACCACGTCTTGAATTTTCTTCCAAACCGTATTTGTGTCAACTCCTCTTTGTCTCATGTAATGCCATAGGGTATCTAAACTCCTTCAGAACAATGAGAAGATTAAAACTCTTGTTTAGCATTATTGCAATGACTCGGTTTATTTAAATGGTCTTGTGCAATGTAAATTTAATTTAGTAAGTTACTAATTACTCTAGCCACTTAGAAATGTTAGTTTGGGTGGTGCCGAGACTGTTAAGCTTAAATTAAACTACGATTCGAATACAATAAAACACGCCGCCCATTGGTAATGGCGTTGCTTGAAATCTAACGGTCCTGGTTCAAATCCAGATCAATTATAACTTTCTCACGTCTCAGTTCTTTGGTCAAACGTTGGTTAAGAGAATTTAACACGTCTTTGTGATTACTCCATGGAATGGACAAACTTGAAATTAAGATTATAAATAATTGCAATACGAAAATTTAAAGGAAGACAGGATGATTTTTCATATACTACCCCATTTTCAAGTCCGATAAAAAGTATACATTAAAGGAAGACAGGATGATTTTTCATATACTACCCCATTTTCAAGTCTAATAAAAAGATAACATTTTAACACAATTAATACTGCAAAAGCGTTTTTGACAGTTAAATAACAGATTAAAAACTTAACGGGTGAGCCCAATTATTGATGTCACACACTAACATGCTTTTCAACAGCAGGAACCTTCCATCAGCTTGTTGCGCATGCTTGCGAAAGCGAAAATTGAAGTCTAGTGCTACTGTTACTATAAGAGATTAAATGTGTCCTGCTAAAACTAGGTAAGTTTTAAGATAAAAATTCAAATTTCAAATTTACCACTGTGCTCACGCATGAGCTGTTGGACGTGTGTAGTTCGTCAGAAGGTACCACATTTGAACTGAGAGGTACAGCACCTGTTTTTATGTAATGCGTTTTCGAAATGCAGACGCTAGTGCCCGTCTAGCTAGCGAATGGCGAAATGCACGTAACATGCAAGAACTAGTGGCTCGAACTCGAAATTGTGTTTGTGTGATAATAATTCTTTCACGTAAGTCATTTTTAAAAAAAAATATTATGTTTCCTAACAATATTTTAAAGAGTAGATTGTTTTGACCTACAGTTTAACAATGGGTTCGGTTTTGCTTTAAGATCAAAGTCAAAGTCAAAATTTACAAATTTGGTAAATTCGATAGGTCTTACCATCTAATGCCATGTTTAGCAATATTGGGCATTTCTTTTTCATCGATTTCTGGTTTGGAATTGTCCTTGTTTTTACCCCAATTAGTGATGTGTCTCATTATATCTTCTTGATCGTTCACAGCTGAAGAATATCTAAGATACAATAACATTATTGATGTTACTACAGATAAAATTACCGAAGTTTGCATGTAAACATTTTGTGTAACATACAGTTGGTATTATTAATCCTAGGTACTTATTACTTACGCCTTAGATGCAAATCGAGCAATTCCATTGTCATAGATGTACATTCGTAGTGGTTCCAATGAAGGAATGTAAACATATAATCTTAAATCAAACTTATGTTTGTCAATTAGATAAGGTTGTGATATATACCTGAAAAAAAAACGCATCATTTATCATAATACGAATAACATCAGCGACATACTGGTTAACAATTCGCTTTTGTTTGAACGCTAATACTAGTCGTAGTTGTAAAAAAATTCTTAACAACTATTTTCTTCCAAATTGTATTCGTGTCAACTCTTCTTTGTCTCAGGTAATGCCATAGGATATCTAAACTAAGGATGAGTTAGTCTGAGAAAGAAAATTGAACAATAAATTGTAGCAGCTGAATTAGCCAATGTATAACGTCTTCTTGTGTATAAATACATAACAGAGGTATTTGTTCAAATAATTTTCTGTTTCTTGGCACAATTGAACGTTCATATTTGTGACATTATGTATATTTTAAGGCACTCATAATATTTCAACTTTCAGAAAGAAAGCAACCCAGCACTTTTTGCTACATTTTAGTTAAAAATTGTCAGCCCATAATAATCAACAAACAACAACAATTTTGACTGCTATCTATAGACTCGGATATTATGGACAAAACGCTGTTTCCTTTTAGCTGTTTTAATTATCATTAGTATTTTGAGCAAACCTGTACGTCTACGTTGGGTCCAAATAATATAATGTAATTATGCAACCTAATGTCAGTTTAAAGGATAAACATTGCTTTAAATCTCAGTAAAATACTGGACACACAACAATTCTAACTAAAATCATGATAATTATTGTTGATTTTGATCGATGAAAAAAAACGGGACTAAGCATTTCTCTTCAATTATAACGAGCTTCGTATAAAATGTTAGTTTAGTTAGAGAGAATCAACCTTATATCAAAGTTAATATTAATATTATTACCTGAAAAGAAGCAACGTTTTGTTCATAATATTCGAGTCTTTGTTTTAGATAGCAGTCATAATTAATTCTTGTTGTCTGTTGATTTATTAAAATAGTGATGGTTATGTGTCAACTATGCGACTAAAGTGTAGCAAAAAATCCTACGTTGTTAGCTTTTTGAAGTTAAAATATCTTGTTTCTTGAACACAAAAAAGAAACGCACACACAAAGCAGTTATATACGTACTTTGGACATTTTAAGTAAAGGATGCGTGTCAAATTTCAATTTTTTGCAAACTGCTTGAAGTTTTTTGCATTTCTGACGTTTATTACATAACACATTTTTTGTACTAATAATTTAAGGTTCAGCTGAAACAGCTGTTTTTCAGTAAGTAATCTGTTTATGCAGTAAAATAAATTTTTTGTGTAACGTAAAAAAATTGAAAAGTAACCGTTGAATGATATTCTCCCCAGGTGGAACTTGATCCCAAGTGTTAATTAAGGTCACCCCTTTACCTCCAGACGAACCAAACTGAAAGCAAAACAGAACATTTCAGTGATACATAATTTTTTATTCAGTTATTTGTATAGATTGACTTATACTGAAGATACACAGGTGCTTGAGTGTTTGGCTAATAAGCCTTTTCACAGTTCCAGCGATTGATGGTGATCGTGGAAATGCCAAAGGTTGGGTGTACCAAAAAACGCATTTGTGTACACTTGGCAACGCCTCGCAGCCCATGCTGTTGTAATAATAACAGTTTTAACATCTAGCTGGAACCTTACCTAGGCCATTTTTTCTTATTCCCTACAAGATTCTGTTAGTAAATCACTCTACGCACAGACTAATACATAATTAAGTAAAGTCCACGTAAAGCAGCTGAAGTTACATGTCACGTGTGGGTTGTAGTTAACAGGCGTTGCTGTGTTACACGTAACCTTTGACCTACAGCAACTGCGCGTGCGCACAAAGAAACTGTGAAAGGCTTATTTTAGAGAAATCAAAATCTGCCCAAATATGGTTTGAAACACACTTACTGGTTTATAGATCCATGTGCCTTTGTCCGAATTATTCGTCCAGTAATTTTGAAATTCATCCATGTCTTCTGGAAGGATGAACGTAAGGGGTACAAAGTCAAAATCATTGTCTCCATGTATAGAGCGAAAGCGTTTAACGTTGCGCCAGAATACGTCTTTCCGGGTGTTCCTTGTCTCTTTTGTCCCAGGAAAATGATTAAACTGTAATGGATAATTTTGTTTTTGCCTGAATTTATGTTGCGACGTACTTTTACAGCACGTTATCCCTAGATTGTGATCGCAATACAAAACCAGGTGTATTTAGTAAAACAGAGAACACTTTGGATTAGTATTAGCAAATATATGTATAATAAACGTGCTCTGGCTAATGCTCTATTTTGTTGATGAAATTCAATAACCGCTAAAAATTTGTGAATACTACAGAATAACGCTACTGATAGCCCAAATAGCTGCTAATGGGTACCAAAAAGAAGGTATCTATTGCTTTAGCCCAAGATAAACTTCGGTTCTGTTTTATTTCCAATGGAAGAAAAATTGTGACTTAAAATAACCTTTTCTTTTTAACAGAAGTGACACTATTTTGATGCACCTTTTTATTGAACTTCTAGGTGTAACTAGAAGACATTTCAAGGCCGAAGACATTAGTTAAAATGAAACTTACTTTTTGATGATCCTTTAGCATTTCATATTCAGGTAGCTTCATGAATAAACACCAGCAACCAACCCACTGATCATCCTCTGAAAAAAATGAAAAAAAGTAAATTGGAAATAACTGGAGAGGATTGTGTAAATAGCAGTTAATTCGTTGATTTCTCTCTCTCCCACCCCCAACCAACAAGCCACCCATCTGCCCACCCGCATTCGCTATCTCTGCTCTCTTCCCTTTCACACCCTCTTTCTTTCTTTCTTTTCCCGGTTTCCCCCTCTCCCTCTTTCTCTTTCTCTGTTCCCCTTTCTCACTCTCTCTTTCTCTGCCCCTTCTCTGCCTGTCTTCCTCTTTCATTTTCACGGTTTCCTCCCCCTTACCCCCTCAATCTTTCTCTCTGTCTATCCCCCCTCTCTCTCTCTCTCTGTCTATTCCCCCTCTTTCCCTTACTCTCTGTCTTTCTCTGCCCCCCTCTCTGCCAGTCCTTCCCCCTCTTTCATTGTTTTCCATTTTCACGGTTCCTTCCCCCGTCTCTCTCTCTCTCTCTCTCTCTCTCTCTCTCTCTCTCTCTCTCTCGCTCTCTCTCTCTCTCATTTTTTCTCTCTTTCTCTCCCTTTCTCTTTCTTTCGCTGCCTTCCTCTCTCGCTTTCCCTCTCTTTTTGCCCCGAGACTCTCTATAAAATTTAAACTCGCAGTGCTACGTTGAGGCAATACTTAACGAACAAGCCTACCTGCTAAATTAAACTTTGAATGCAAAACAACCGCCAACACTGGTTTCCTTCTGGGATGCACTCTCCATTTTTGTACCTTTTTCACTCTGCTTGGCAATTCTTCAATAATCTGTCCAGGTACAGCAAAGTTGAGTACAGGTGAAATATTAGAGAATAAACTTGGTATTAGCGCTGGTATCCTCCGAGGGCATGCATCAGGTTTGCTAGTATTTTGCTTTGAAGAGGTCACATGAATCTGGACTGCATCCAACGTGTATGTATCTAAAAAGAAGCCATGTTTTTCTTTTTTTCTACCAGCCAGTGGCGTATTAACTAATAGGCTAACTATAGATTAACTATAGCCTAGGGAGCCAAAGTTTGAGGAGCGTCACATTTTAGAAAAAATTCTTATTCGCCTCGGAAAAGTGTATACTTTTATATTCCCGTAAAGGGCTCATTTTATAACACACCACAGGCAGTTACTTGGTTTAGCTTCTATATAAGTACCACATATGGGTGCAAGGTATTACAGAACAAGTAGTTGCGCAGCCTACTTGAGTATAAGCGCTATGAATGTAAACACATGTAGTTAATAATGACCATGTAGAAACTAGGTTAATAGTATTTCTAACACACCACAAGTAATTGTTTAATCTGCTCATTACATATACAATCATAAATTCACAATAAAGATGGGCGGGACAGAACTATCAGCCTAGGGTGTCGTAAAGTGTTGATACGCCCCTGCTACCAGCTTATGAGTAGAAGGGATTATATAGTATACCTAATGTTTGAAGTACTGAACATTTCCACACTCAATGCATGGCGTACATGTACGAAATTTGTGTAGCTGTTCGCAAGGTCACAGATGCTCTAAATTTATAGTGGTAATTTATAATTTAAATTTATAATACGACCTTCCTATGCCAACAACAAGTTTGATACCCAACGACTCACCTTACTTTTAATATGAATTTCTTTTTATCATTATTTTACTATGTAAGTCGTTAGGTAGCAAACTTTAGTTTCTACTTGAAATACAAAAATTTGTATTTACCAAACATGGATGGTTAATGAACTAACCGAGAAGTGTTTTGAGTAATTTTCTTGAGTATATATATATATATATATATATATATATAGACTATATAAAAACAAGTCTAACGAATGTCAGACAAACGTTAATGTTTCAAGGAGAGCTAACTCTAGGAGTATTTGGCTTCTTATTGCAATTTTCGTTAAGATATTATCGTTTATTAGTATGAGAATCGCTGTAAAAACATACTCTGAACGTAATATGACAAATTTTTGCACAATTGGACTGCCTGCACAATCAGATTTCCTGCTAGATTGTGTAAACGTAATACGTTTTAATTCAAAATTTATTAAAATCATTAAGAATACTAAAATTTATTAAAAACATCAAGAACATTCATTAAGTAGAACGTTTCATTTATGGTGTAATTTAATGAGTTTTCAACAAGTCACCTGAGAAGTCATTGTTGTGTAAAGTGTTCAGTAAAGGAAAAACGAGTTCAGCAGTTTGTCCAGCTTCTTCAGCGAGCCGGCCAGCACTGACCACCGATATCACCGTTATAATTAATGCTTGTTATGCAGTTATATCATAAAGTGTTATATCTATATCATAGTTATGGCCTACATGTGCTTATACATTGTATCGTATTATTGGATAAAACTCAATGGATAATCACCAGAATTGCGCAAGTAGGATTAATAGATTAATAATGGACTAACAGTGAATTAATAAACAACATCAGCAACAAAACTATAAAGCTCTTTTATAGAATTTTACTTATGTATAAGAAAATCGTTTTTTCATTTTGTAGTATTTTCCACAGCTGACTGTTCCCAGTGAAGTCGGTCGTTGAAAAAGTACATTGCACTGAACATTTAAGCTTAGTCTACTGTACGACTTTAAGCCCAGAGACGCAGACAACACTGAGTTGGCCTACAAGTATAGTTCGTTAGCTTATGATCATTATAATAGAAGGTTTATAGACCTTATAAAAAGTTTTTAAAGCGCACACCTTGCACTATGATAACATAATTATGGTACGACAAAATGTCAACATACCTGTGAAATCGCTATAAACCAGAATGAACAGATAAACTGTAAAAAGTTTAAGCATATACTGATCCATCATTGTTCAGAAACACTGAACTTCAATTACACTGTATCTCCAAACTTCACACCTTCTGTGTTTAGTAGCACGGTAGTTCGGTAGACTTGCCAAACGTTTTGAGCTGTTACCTTATGCCTATAATTGGAAATTCATTTTCATACTTCAAAGCCCAACTCCTTTAAATAGATATCATAATTCACCCATAGCAAAACTGTGTTATGATTAGTTTCAAGAATAAGTGTTACAACAGTATTTGATTACAGGTCACATTCGGGTGAATTGGCCTCTTAAACTTGGCAAGTAATGCTTATCGAACGATCTACAGTCGTAAATATCTACCGAAACTAATCTTTTGTTATGTGTGCGCGCAAGAGTGTGAAGTTATCAGTTTGCTTTGGTGCTGTTTTAAAGCTCAGCAGCAAATTTCCGTGACTTGGTTCCTAGTAAATAATGGATTCCAGCTTTCAGTACTTTCAGCAGACTGAGGTTTAGCTTGAGGAAGTAAGCCTGCGTCACAAGACTAGTACAAAGTAACTACTGTTTGTGCATCAGGTGCATCGCAAGAAAACTTCACTAAATTCAAACTACAGCAGTAACTTCGAATGTTAATGGTAGCGCACCCATTGTCCCCATTTTGCTGACGTAGACGCTGTAGTTTGGGTCACAATGTACAAATTAAGAACGCGTATCATCTTAAACACTCACTGAATTTTAGTATTTCGTAAATTTGTATGGTAGTGAAATATCTCAGCCTAGTGCGAAAATCCATCACAGTTGCCGTTTTGTTCTGCAAATTTTCAATGATTCAATTTTTGTAAATGATGAGTACCGCTCTTTTGGTTTAATTTTTGGATTTTTTGCAAATCTATTACGTATAGTCTTATGACTAATTATAACATTAAAAAAAATTTCAGTTGCAAATTGTATTCCGTGCTATGCTAGTAAGATTTCCGTTTTGCCATAGATTATAATTATTACATTAGTGTTATGAATTTCTTATTAATACTTACCGTTAATACTTCTTCTGATGGTTTCATCGTGTGTTAAATAAGGAAACGATCGGGTTAAAATAAAAAACTTCGTGTAACTAATCCTGGTGGAAAGAAGTTGAATTCATAACCACGACTGCGAGTAAAGAATTGTATCCAACTTCGTTTAGAAAACCTGTAATGGTTAAAAGTGTTGTTGAACCTATACCTGCTGACATTTCCTCATTTGGAGCCCGGGGGATATTCAGCAGGAGACGAACTACTCGAGAGCAAGTAAAAAATGAGTTCGTTTTTGACACGAACATTGAGATTCTGTGCCAGAGGAAATGGATAACTTTTTCAGACTTTAATCTAGTATTGTTTTCGTGCAGTTTCGTGCTGATTGACGTCAACAGAGCTCGTTTATGTCAGAAGAAAAAAATCAATACTATTCACTATAGTTATCTGGCAACGAAATAATCTTGATTTTTGATCTTAAGTTTACAAAAATAATTGTTTTTATAAATAAAAAATAATTTAACATTCATACCAATGTGTTTCTTATTTTATATTTATTTGACATATCTTTTTAGACAATTCAGCAATAATTATTGTAGTTGGCGACAGAGGCGTTCCAAACACGTTGACGCAGCATTAACAGATGCAGGTGGCGCCATCAATAGGAAGAAAATAAGAAAATAATAAGCATCCCAAGAGAATATCGAATTGAGAAACTACATGCGCAGAATGAGGAATCTATTATTATTTATTCTTTATTACTAAAAGTCGTACAAAATGTAAACGTAAAATGAAAATTCCGTTTATATTAAAATTTTGCATATAACGTGTTTAAAAAACCCACAAAAAGCAATAGTGTCGTGCGGTACATGTTAATATACTGTACGTAATATAATTGTACTGTATATAACTGTACTGTACGTATGTATATATATTGTCCAGTACTGTACAATGATATTACAAAATTGCATCAATAAATTACATTTCAGATACACATGATAACACACAAGGTACACTTGGTGCACGATGAAACGATATTACAAAACTATTTACAAAACTTACATTACACAGAGAAATACAAAACAATTTCGTCAGAACTGTTGGTAATCTAGGAGAAAGATACGTGCAGAGTTATTTTACTGGTAAAAATAGAGCTAGGTTTTTCATTACTGTAATTACGTGCTTGCAAGAAGTTGTAAAGCTCAATTTCCAAGAAAGAAAATTACAGCTAAATAATGAGAACATTACTGAGAAAATTTCGTGGGTGGTTAGAATAATAAGTCGTCGAACGTGACAAATTTTCCAAGTTAAACTGCCACCACCGGTGTTTTTGTGGTAAAAAAGGCACGGCGGGTTAGTGTGACACTGCCTGACACAAGATCTAGAGCTTGTTAGTCTTTACGATAATTAACGCTGACTTTTCTATTTGCGTCAAATTGAGTGACAGGTTGAAGTCATTCAACGTGCTTAATGATGGCATTCGTCTGTGCATGGAGATAATGATGATTGAAGAATAATTTGACTGTTTGAACATCATTATAGCAAATCTTTGCATCGGTTCACATAATATCAGCAAACTATTTGGATATAATTACATATTACATAATATAGATATTTAATAATATTACATATTATCTTTTATTAAAGATAAACAGTTAAACCAAGAAACTCTTTAACATTTAAAGCAAATTCAAACAAACACTTTAACCAAGAGAACTCTTAACATTTAAAGCAAATTCAAACAAACACTTAAACCAAGAAAACTCTTAACATTTAAAGCAAATTCAAACAAACACTTAAACCAAGAAAACTCTTAACATTTAAAGCAAATTCAAACAAACACTTTAACCAAGAGAACTTTTAACATTTAAAGCAAATTCAAACAAACACTTAAACCAAGAAAACTCTTAACATTTAAAGCAAATTCAAACAAACACTTTAACCAAGAGAACTCTTAACATTTAAAGCAAATTCAAACAAACACTTAAACCAAGAGAACTCTTAACATTTAAAGCAAATTCAAACAAACACTTAAACCAAGAAAACTCTTAACATTTAAAGCAAATTCAAACAAACACTTTAACCAAGAGAACTCTTAACGTTTAAAGCAAATTCAAACAAACACTTTAACCAAGAGAACTCTTAACATTTAAAGCAAATTCAAACAAACACTGAAACCAAGAAAACTCTTAACATATAAAGCAAATTCAAACAAACACTGAAACCAAGAGAACTCTTAACGTTTAAAGCAAATTCAAACAAACACTTTAACCAAGAGAACTCTTAACATTTAAAGCAAATTCAAACAAACACTGAAACCAAGAAAACTCTTAACATATAAAGCAAATTCAAACAAACACTGAAACCAAGAGAACTCTTAACGTTTAAAGCAAATTCAAACAAACACTTTAACCAAGAGAACTCTTAACATTTAAAGCAAATTCAAACAAACACTGAAACCAAGAAAACTCTTAACATTTAAAGCAAGTTCAAACAAACACTTTAACGAAGAGAACTCTTAACATTTAAAGCAAATTCAAACAAACACTTAAACCAAGAGAACTCTTAACATTTAAAGCAAATTCAAACAAACACTTTAACCAAGAGAACTCTTAACATTTAAAGCAAATTCAAACAAACACTTAAACCAAGAGAACTCTTAACATTTAAAGCAAATTCAAACAAACACTTTAACCAAGAGAACTCTTAACATTTAAAGCAAATTCAAACAAACACTTAAACCAAGAGAACTCTTAACGTTTAAAGCAAATTCAAACAAACACTTTAACCAAGAGAACTCTTAACATTTAAAGCAAATTCAAACAAACACTGAAACCAAGAAAACTCTTAACATTTAAAGCAAGTTCAAACAAACACTTTAACGAAGAGAACTCTTAACATTTAAAGCAAATTCAAACAAACACTTTAACCAAATGAACTCTTAACATTTAAAGCAAATTCAAACAAACACTTTAACCAAATGAACTCTTAACATTTAAAGCAAATTCAAACAAACACTAAACACGCTTATAACTCAATTAAACTCAATAAGCTAAAACAGCTGTCGAAAACGCTTGATTTTGTTACGATGAATGGTTGATTTTTATTCTTCGAGAATGTTTTATCTGATTTTAACGATTTAATTCAATGTTTTTGACTTTTTAACTTTATGTAAAAAAGTATAAATTTTGTAGAAATAAGCAAGAGAGCAAAACTTATGCAACTGATGCCTCGAATTCAATTACTTTCGCATTTCGACGCAAACAAATACTGAATTGAGTTTAATTTGTAGCAATTTTCTAAATGTATGCACTTTTACTTTTGTATCGAAGATAAGAACAAGTAATTAAAACATTCGCATTAATATTGATGAATATTACATTTTTACAATGATGATATTTACAATGACGATGAAACAAGAGTAATTAGTACATGTTTAGTAATAAAGGTTTACTGGTCTATTATAAGAGACCTAGTCCTACGTTTTAGTAAAGAGAAAATAAATTACAATATGACTAAATTACGAAATGATTACATTAAATGTAATACAGAAAGACTTTAAACATACGTATTATACTGTGCCGATTGTCATCCTCGATAATGATCAGGGAAGCAACATAGCGATTGTCAGCGCTATGTGATTCCTAGCTAGCTAGGTCTTTGGCACAGAAAAATTTCTATATGTAGATCTATGAAAGAAGCCTAATTCAACTAATTACATGGCCAGTACTTAGCTATACTAAGACTATACTAAGACTATATAAGATTCCAGCTATACTTAGACTTGAATGACATGGGTAAATGATTACGATGCAAATTTAGCACTACGTTAACATTCAAGAGCCAGTTTGCAAGGGCAGATCCAAAAAACACTTTAACTCGAGATATGCCATAATGGTGCAGTTCTCGACACCAGCAATTAATATCTGGAATTCACCACGTCAAGAAATAATATGTTCGACGAATTAAGAAATCTCAAAAAGAAATTGAAAGGTCCGCTTACAGAAATGATAAAATTGCTTCAAATGATGATTATATCTATATATCTACCAACAGTATAAAGAAAGTTTTATTTAATAATCGAAATGAAAATAAGGCGCATTGTAAAAATACATATATTAAAAGTCATTTTTTAATGTTTTGTGCTATGAATATCTCTTTTATTCACTTTTTAAAAAATAACTTTCGTAAAAGTTTTTTTAGTTTAACACCACTGCCTACAACAGTCGTTGACTGGTTATACATACAACATTTTCATGTATTTTATCATGCCTGTAAATGTGTATAAGCTTATATCTAAGCGCGCTGCACAACTGCTTGTAGTGCACTACCTCAACAATTCTTTGTTAAATTGCTCTTATATAAAAACGCTCATATGTACTTGTTTGTTATACGGCGCTTATATGCTTATATAAAAGTGGTTTAAGTAACTGCTTGAGGTGTGTTATAAAATACGCGCTTTATATGAATTTGAAAAGATGCGAATTTTTCCGAGGATAATAAGAATTTTTTGACACTGCGCCCCTAAATCTGGAAATCTGACCCCTCTTAAAATTTGTCGTTCTAGGCTGCAACCTAGTTAGCCAGGTGGTAAATGTACCGCTAACTGTGTGACTCTTGTTTGATAGTTTGAATATTATAACTCATCATTATGGTTCATCATAATTAATACTCAAGGATTCAACTAACCAAAAGCAATTTGTGCTGCGTTGCGCCTATACGTTACCGAGACAGCAGCGCATACACAAACGGCCTGTGATCATTGAACGTACTGAACAGGAGATTCGTAATGACGTTGCCAATCAACTGCAGGTTATGGTTAAGAAAGTAGAGCAATCAATAATCAGATAATTACTTAATGATTAAAAAATAAGGGCTACAGAGAATTTGGTCTATACAGACACCGAACCACTAGAATAGACATATAAATAGACACTCCAATTTCATGAGCGTTGAGATTGCGGACTCGGTCTATGCATCATTGATAAATCTTTAGAGCTGATGTCAACATAGCGCAATCTATTATCTTTCTTCCTACCATTTCCACTAACACACCCTTCTACCCTTCGTGTGTGATCTAACCTTTCTCCCAGTTCTTTTTTTTGTTCACTCATCCATTCTTTTTTTATCGGGTTCACATGACACTGGGCTTATACAAGCCTTTGCTTCTCTAGCCCACTGCAGTACAATTATTCTTTTATGATAACGATAGTGTATGAAACATAACAATTTAATACAGCATGATGTAATAATTTTGATGTCACTGTGTGCTTAATGTCATTATATTGTACTGAATGTGATAATAATAATAATAAAAAAAATTATTTATTAATTACTTATTCATCAAAATATATATAAAAAATGTTATTATAAAAGGGCAGGAATGTGTGAAGAGACGCATTCATAGCTACCTGTATTGTACAATAGCCATTTATCGAGACTTAAACGCATCAATTGATTTTTGAAACATTTGCATCATCTGCTGTGACTAGAGTTGTGCAAAGAATTTCTTACTGGAAGAACACGGCACGGTTGCAGGAAACAAACCTAAACGTTTTCTTATTGATTTCGATATTTAAACTTTATTTGTATGAAAGACTCAAAACTTCTCATATGTTTAGTCAAAACATTTTGGTCTACGCGTTACAAAATTTTGGGGAATTACTCAAAAATAAGTTAAGTTTCTAAAACCTAGAATTTGACTAAACTAGTCAACTAGGCTATAATGAAGAGCCATCTGGTGGTGGACTCAGAACTTCACAGTAGCTCATGTTGAACCGTGACTAACAGTATCATTTCACATCTACTCCAGCACCTGTGGAAACAACTATACAATGCAGACTGTATTATTGTTCTGCCGCCATCATTGTCATTATCGTCGTCACCAACAGCAGCCGCAGCAACCGTAAGTTTAAGCCATTGTTGAAGCCGTCGTCGTCATAATATTCAATATTCT
>JAQGDQ010001286.1:0-27500 GCA_030141605.1 Tubiluchus corallicola | reverse complement strand
GCACAGGTAAAAATTGCACAGGAAAATATTGCACGGTAAAAATGTCACAGGAAAAAAATGACACAGGTAAAAATGGCACAGGAAAAAAATGGCAAAAATGGAAAAGGAGGAATAAATGGCACATAATTGTTATTTTGATGCAACTGATTTCTATAACAAAACTAGAATATGCTTAGTAAGATGCAGATGTCTGCCAAAGTCAAATATTCGTCTGATTCTTTTGATTAAAAAAAATTAAACACAAAAAGTTAAACAAGCAAATATACAAAAATATGTACCAGTATTGGTGTTATACAGACAACAAAAACTCACAAAATATTTGCCCATTAAATAAATTTATATTCAATAATGCACGAATTTTCAATATAGTGTTTATCTAGCCTTTTAATCATTAATTTTGGCGATGGTAATAACTGACTGACAAAATATAAGTGCCAAGTCACCTTATAAGGATATACACATTTATAAGCAAAATTACAGACAGCGTTACACAGTTTTTCAAGCGAGAATTTGTCGAAATGCAACCTGGAACTAACTCGTTGTTGTTTGTCCGAGTGGAGATAACAAAAAAAGAATAACTAAACGCTCTTTCTGAGACCTCCACGAAGTGCTTCAAGAACGTGGTGTTCAGTCAAGTTTTACGAAAAAAAGATTCCCATTTTGATGCCCTATACGCGTACAAAGTTGCTTGGAAATCTGTTAGATAGTTATGGCGTTATAGTTAAACAGTTAAAAAACAATCCAACATACAGACAAACAAACTGTGTTGAAGCATAATTTCCTTGACAGAGGTGAAAATAACTAGAATAACTATCTCCCACTATAAGCTAACCATAAGCACATATTTTACCAAGTGTGCCATTTTTACCCTGTGCCATTTTTATCCATGCTATTTTACCTATTTTTCAATTTGTGCCATTTTTTCCCGTACCATTTTACCTGTGCCATTTTTTCCCGTACCATTTTACCTGTGCCATTTTTTCTTGTGCCACTTTTACCTGTGCCATTTTACCTACATTCATATCGTAGGACAGTTAGGAATGATCTGTACAAGGTTCTTATGTAACCTTCTAGAAAATTCTGTATTTGGTCAACAAATTACATACACAAATCCGTGCAGTGCGATAATTGTATTAATTGCAGCTATAATTGTAATTGCTCTATTATTTTTATCTGTGGCGTAACGACCTTAGTGTTAATGTTCTAAGCACTGTTCAGGGCAGAAACACATTTTGGCTATTTTGTTGTAAGCAGTTTTAATTAATTATTTCATTAATAAATGCCTTGCTGATGCTAATTTAAAAACCATTCTGCTTGTTGGATAATTTAAAAACCATTCTTCAGAAGGGATCTACTTTATTCTGTCCTCGTAGTATTACCCTGGACATTTCTGGACGTATAACAACTGCTTATAAATTCAGCTTTCTTTCGTGTTTCTTATCTGTGGAATATCAAGGATACTCTACCAGGAAATTGCTTCCCTGGAAACGCCAACTTTTTCCGTTTCAAGATGAATATCAACGGGTACTTTATATCACTAGTATTCTATTTCTCCCGACAACTATTTTCACTAGTGTAAACCTTACCGCGAATTACACGCAACGACTTGTTAATATAATAAGCCTGCCACAGTGCTAACATAGGATGTCTCTTAAGTCACTATACACTTTGTTGTCTAATTTCCTTGTTTTAGTTTTTCTCCAATCTCGGCAAACTCTTACAAGGGACCTTTGTGATTTTTTTTTGTTTATTTTTTGACTGAATCCCGTTGCAATGGCAATAGCACTAACGCTAGACATAAGAATGCAATGTCAACAACTGAAGTTCAGCAGAAATTCAGAGCACATTAGTCTCTGACTATTAACAATGTAATTTTTCAACAAAGTGCATCTCTTTCTCACTACTCATGGCCCGTGAAAGACTTTTCCAATGCAAGTTGCACAACTTGCTAGTGGATTGGTCTCTGAAGCTCTTGAGGTTCCTTAAGGAAGCTAGCGAAACAGCATTGCCCTCTAGCGCAATTAATTCTTCTCTGATTTTCGTATTTTGACTAAAAAAGTTGCCAAAGGTTTTAGTTCACTAGTGTACCAGTTTTAAAAACTTTTGCTTTATTTGTTAAAATATCGAAAATGCAAGGTATGTAGTGACTTCTGAGACACCCTGTATTTCTCGTTTAAATATTTAATGGTGCTCTCTCTGACAAGTTCGTTTGGTGGTCATGAGTTTGAGCAATTTCCTGCAGACATCTCTAACTTGCACAGATCGGGTTTTGCAATGATTATCTTCTTCCAACGAACAACCCATCTCTTGTTCCTTTTTAATCATAATTACGCAGGGAAAATGTTTTCAAATACCATGCTCCATTAATTTCTGATTATTACTTGAAAGAGACACCATCAATCTGCCTCCGGCTTTTATTGTAATTTTCGTGATGTTCAGACGACGAGAAGAGTGAAAGTTTTTCAAATGTAATCTAACGGCAGAAGTGGATGTTTCCTATTGTTATTCATGCAAAATTGTCATCAACTAATCAGGTAGGCGGCTAAAAGGAAAGACGTCTGACTCCGTCAATAGATGCGAAAAGTACATTCATTTTTCAAAACGGCTTCAAATTGACGGTGCCAAAGGTTTTTTCCAAAAATCGCCGTGAATCCAAGATGGGCATTGTAACGATCTCTTGCGAGGAGCTTGTTTTTCTAGTACACGTGTGCAAAACTATGATTTGTTTCGAATTGACGAAAATTTAGGTTTTTTAGAAAATGGCGTCAATGCCGCCATCTTGAATTTAAAATGGCAAATCGACAATATGACTTTGTCAGCCAATGCAAATGCAAAATTCATTTTAGCAGATTTCTGTAATAAAGTTTTATGACGACCTGTTGCGAACTGACGTTTTTCAAAAATGATACTATCACAGCCATCTTGAATTCAAGTTGGAATATAAAAAATCGGACTGCTTCAATCGATGGGGCGTTCATTCTAGTGTGTTCGCATAAAGTTTCATCCATTGCGAATTCACAGAAGTTTTCTTCAAAACATTATCACCCCAACAACAACAGCTAGATCGAGTTCGTACACCTGCAAGGTATGTAGCACTTGGAAATTTGGGTTAAAAGTAAAGCCCTCGGCAAAAAATAAGTGCATGAACTGAAACAAGGAGGAATATTGAATTAGAAAATCTGTTTTTTTATGAACTAGCGCTGTATAGATAATTGAATATACTTTCATTGTGCACCTACTATCTACTAGTAAGCTAAAATTTCTGTTATACAGCGTCATCGTCATCCTCCTCTTCCTCCTCCATCTTCTCTTGCTCATCACATCATCATTATCATCATCATCATCATCAAGAGCAGCAGTAGCAGTAGCAGCAGCAGCAACAGCAGCAATTAGTAATTAGTGTTGGTGGCAAATGCATTAGTGACTAGTGTATAAACGCAGCAAGGCGAACTTCAAAGGCAAAATGAGTTTGTAGTATTTTATTCGCTGGATGTTCTGTCATTGTATTATAAATTTGTTCGAGGCACTAAATCACTCTACAGCTGAATCTAAATTTCAGTAGAATATTTACTGCCACACAACGTCTTTCAACGGCAAGATTTTATAGCTGGTAAGTTAATCGACGCTTGAAACTTCAGGTGACAGTAACACTAAGCTATTACTGTGATAGGCTACTTAACTCTTTCTTGCTTTTGCAGTTCACGTTGTGAGAGTTTTCAAGCATCTTCTGGGCAATTTCCATGCCGATGTGATGACGCATTTACATGAAATCTTTATTGCAAGCTGTTAAAGCAGTGCACAACAATTACTTTCCGAGCATTGCCAACGTGGCATACTGTTTGTGAATTTGGAGCACAGACATCAATAATTACTGCAAGTAACAAAACAAAGTCCACAAAAAATTAAGTACTTGGAGAAAATGGTTACCACGTTCCACACTTGCGTCTGCTTGTCAATGTTAGTGGTTCTTCTACAACTATTTACCTTGCTAGTGCTTGGCAATGGTCAACCGGTTTACGAATTCCATCCAATATTTCAACTCTCAATTGACACGAATTACAAGTTCACCGAGGTGCATGAACTCTTGCATCTCATGGATTCAGAAAATAATATTTCTAGAGCTCTAATAGGCTTTAATCTTTTTAGTTTATACGAGGATAATTTTGCACCAAGATTGGACTTTTCAAAAGCAAAAGTGACGCTACATTTAAATTGTGTTGATGCAGTTCGAAGTGGTTCTGTATCATCGATAAAAATAGAAGTTCAGGTGGTAATAAAGAGAAGTGTGAACGATGATGTTGAACAGTTAAAGAAAAGTGTGAAAGTGACTGACGTAGATGGTATTTCTTCGACGTTTCCTGTAACTACTGATTACTGTTTAGTTGGAGCTTCGAGTTTAGGATTTGACATTAAAGATTTGCTCAAAGAATGGTCAAGAATTTGGTGGTCTCTTTTAAGTAATAAAGCTGTCCACCCTAGAAGACATTCTGCAAAATGGTTTTGGGACAGGGCTGATCCATATCTGGTTCTATTGCTGTCTATCAAGAGAGGCTCGCAAGACGACAGTTTCACACGGATATCAGCCTTCCACGATTCTGTTCTGGTAGTGGATACTCTGGAAAGAGGTGAGTGTTATACGCAGACACGTATTATTTAAAATATGAAGTTGACTTATAGCTTTTAATACCCTAATTAATGGCAGTTTAAATTATGAAAACAAATAAGTAAATCAGCGCCATCAGTTATAATCACTCTGCACATCAATGTGATACTTTCTGATACAAACTGACCCATAGGCCAGGGTAATTCACGGTAAGGTTTACACTAGTGAAAATAGTTGTCGGGAGAAATATAATGCTAGTGATATACCCATTGATATTCTTCTTGAAACGGGAAAAGTTGGCGTTTCCATGGAAACAATTTCCTTGAAGAGTATTCCACAGATAAGAAACAGGAAAGAAAAGCTGAATTTATAAGCAGTTGTTATACGTCCAAAAATGCTCAGGGTAATACTATGAGGAACAGCAGTAAAATGAGTGTTACGACCCAACAATGTATATGTAACAGTATTGCTGGTCCGAGGAGAAAATGAACTTTTGTACACTTATGTGCTTATCAGTTTAACCCTTTATGCCTTTATGACTGATAATGATTTATCAAAGGTTAATTCTAGAGGTTGTTGTTTGCAGTTCAAGCTGTACGTTCTCAAAATTTCTAATATCTCACTGTCCCCTTTACCTGAACATACCTTGAAATTGTCAAATATTTTATGCCTTTATGACTGACAATGATTTATCAAAGGTAAATTCCAGAGGTTGTTGTTTGCAGATTCTACTGTAGATTCTCAAAGTTTCTAATATCTCATTGTCCCTCTTACCTGAACATACCTTCAAATTGTCAAACATTTTATGCTTTTATGACTGATAATGATTTATCAATTGTTAATTCTCGGGGTTGTTGTTTGCATATTCAACTGTAGATTCTCAAAATTTCTAATATCTCACTGTCCCTCTTACCTGAACGTACCTTGAAATTGTCAAACATTTTATGCCTTTTTGACTGACAATGATTTATCAAAGGTTAACTCTAGAGGTTGTTGTATGCAGTTTAAGCTGTAGATTCTCAAAGTTTCTAATATCTCATTGTCCCTCTTACCTGAACATACCTTCAAATTGTCAAACATTTTATGCTTTTATGACTGATAATGATTTATCAATTGTTAATTCTCGGGGTTGTTGTTTGCAGATTCAACTGTACATTCTCAAAATTTCTAATATCTCATTGTTCCTCTTACCTGAACATACCTTGAAATTGTCAAATATTTTATGCCTTTATGACTGACAATGATTTATCAAAGGTTAATTCCAGAGGTTGTTGTATGCAGTTTCAGCTGTAGGTTCTCAAAGTTTCTAATATCTCATTGTCCCTCTTACCTGAACATACCTTCAAATTGTCAAACATTTTATGCTTTTATGACTGATAATGATTTATCAATTGTTAATTCTCGGGGTTGTCGTTTGCAGATTCAACTGTAGATTCTCGAACTTTCTATTATCTCACTGTCCCTCTTACCTGAACGTACCATGAAATTGTCAATTGTCTTTGTATTACCAAAGCCTTAAAACTCCTTATACATTGGAGAATACACGTACATCGGTGACTTTGGCATTACTTTTGGGTGACATGTACAAAACATTTACAGCTGTTTTAATCAGCTCGATACATAGTATTTCAGTTTCAAGTTTCTTAGAAATCTGCATCGCCTAATAGCATTTTCGAAGATTAGCGGACCGAAATGCGAAGCAATAGCCGTATTCCCGTGGTTGTAGCTAGCCACAACAATAGCAGTTATTCGAACTCGACTCGGCTTCGTATAAAGGAGAAATACGTCGGCTTTAAATGCGTGTCTATATTTGATTAGTTGAATGAATACGTATGGTCTACATGACTGTATTCAAAGCTAGTTCAGCGTGAAGGAGTTTAATTTCTGTTTAATGCAGGATGATATGGGGACGAACACACATATTACATTTTCCTTCGCTATCGGTATCGTGGGGACGACCGCTAATAAAGTTACGAGTCAAAAAGTGATGAAAAAGTCACAATTTAGTCAAGAAAAAACTCAACAGGAAGAAAATCACAATAAGTTTTGGTTTGGGTTAGGATTAGGGTTAAGGTTATTTCATTTTTCCTCTGCCTTATTTTGCTGTGATTTTTTACCTGTGACTTTTTTCAGTGACATTATTACCTGTATCGTCATGGGCACTGAAACTGAAACGTGTATGAAACTTCACATTCATTCGCAATCGAATGTTATCCTAGTTTAATCTACAGCCATTATTGAAGTGCTGCTTTATGAATGTTCATTACGTTCTATCAACTGCAACCTAGTTAGAATCCTGCTAGGGTTTAGCGCATCGCTGCCAACACGCACTGCAGTGTATTTTTACATACTTGAAAAAGAGTTTTTGTAAAAATATAAACTCTCATTACCACTCATTTCACTTTACAGTTCCAAAGTGTTCTTAGTGTTTTATTCTATTGTCAATTAGCCCTGTCTGTTTTTACAGTTTAAACGTTTTACCTTAAAAGAAAAGAGCCAGGCCTTCTTAGAATTTCGTCTTATTTCAATATTTGTGAAAAATATCAGGAAATTTCAGCAATAGAAGTCCGATAATCTGGTTGTATACTTAGTAAAATCACTTGAAAGTCGGCTCTTAGGTTAGGGGTGTGCAAATTATCTGACTAGCCGGGCCACATTAAACTTTCCCGCAATTCCTGCCGGCCACAGGCAGTTTGATCAAGGAGCCAAGTACAGAAAGGCCTAATAACGATTTTTTTGCATCCGACCTGCGTACATCATTACTACTATACTCAAGAAACTATTTTAGAAGTTATTAAAATTTATATTACAAACCATATATTTCCACTTTCACGATAGATAGTGGTAATTTCATTACAATGCATATTAGTCACACAGTCTGTGTAGTACAGTGACATTAAGCTACAACCGTCTTGTAAGGGTTAATGGCATCCGATCTAGTAGAAAAAACTACCCGCACTATCTTTGGGATCGTGACACGGACTTTCAGCTGGATACACTCAATTAATCGCCCGGGCCGCACTTTCATAAGCTTGACAAATCTCTTCGCGGGCCGCAATTTGCACACCCCTGTCTTAGGTAGTGGGCGCTGACACCTAATTTCTGGTACAGACCTTGCTTCAACTAGCGTAAAGGTTGTCGTGCAGGCCAAGTAGGCACAGAGTCTGTATTACATGCTTATTTGCCCACTTCTTAGTACTCTATGCAATAAACTTTCCCCGTTAAAGGACAAGAACACGTCACGTTTTACAGCTTGTATAAAAATTGTGAATGTAAAGTCCCGCGATGACTGTTAGGCACAGCCATTTTAATGGAAAGTTTAGATAACGTTGCGCAAAATTTGAAAAATAATAAAAAGCATTCGTAGGCATCGTAGCCATATTCTTCACTAACTAAGCAAAAGTTTGAAATTGCTTTATATTGTTAAATAAGATGTATAATATGTGTTTTGTTGAGCCTGTGGTGCACATTGGGATAGTGATACAGTGACGTTTTACAAGTTGGCGTGACCAGTGACATATTAAGTCTTTCAAACAGGTAAGGTAATGTTCAGTAATACAACTTTGTATGCAAAGTTTTGGGATATATTTTAAAATTTCCTCTTCCCTTTAATGGATACTTTTGCCAACTTTCCTTTTCATTTTTACTTCATACTGGTTTCCAATATCAATAATAGCATTACGTTTTTGCAACTAAAATTTACTGATCACAACAAATGTATGAAACTTCACATTCATTCGCATTCGAATGTTTAACCTAGTTTAATTACAGCCATTATTGAAGTGCTGCCTTATGAGTGTTCATTGCGTTCTGTCTACTGCAACTTACCTAGAATCCTGCTAGGGTTTAGCGCATCGCTGCCAACACACACTGCGGTATATTCGTACATACACGAAAAACAGTTTCTGTAAAAATATAAACTCTCATTACCACTCACTTCACGTTACAGTTTCAAAGTGTTCACACTGTTTTAATCTACAGTAAAATAGCTTTGCCTCTTTTTACAGTTTAAACGTCTTACTTTAAAATAAAAGGGCCAAGCCTTCTTGGATGTTAGGCTTATTTCAACATTTGCGAAAAATATTAGAAAATTTCAGCAATAGAAGTGCGATAACCGGTCGTATAATTAGTAAAATCACTTTAAAGTCGCGATCATTTAGAGCGCTTCCATTTTGAATGATAACTTTTCCACCAATGACGTCATTTGTCTAAGAAAACCAAGGCTGGGATTCACTGAAATGGTCGCAAGAATATTCGTACGCAAATATTTAAGAAGTTCATACGAACTTTAGTAAGTTGAGTTCAGAAAAGGTTTTTACGAAGTTCTTATTTATTTTGTTCGTGCGAACATTTTGCGCTGCTAAAATTCAGCCCGAGCCAACATCTGCATGGGTACGGGTGGGTTTGTTAACCTCGACGCAGCCTTTGAAACGTAATTACAGCACAATGACACAAAATGACACTCTGTTGACTTTTTTGTCACCGTATACTAACTTTGGGGCACTGTGTATTAGATTTTAGTATTGCAGTCGCAGATGTAAGTGCTGTCTCAGGTTATATGAACACATTATAAACACTAGGTAGCAGGTTACTTAGTACTACACGCATCATTCTCTTACTTATCCTCAAGAAAACATCTCTAGGCTTCCCTCACTAAGGTTAGGACACGTTTATTTTGTTTTTCTAAATGCTGTTAAATTGCTCTAAATGACCAATAAAAATAATAAGAGAAAAATATAGATAAATAAATAGGCAGGTAGGTAGGTTCGTGGGTAAGAAGGTAGGTTGTTTGGTAGGTAGAGAGCCAAGCAGGTCGGTCGATTGGCTAGATGATCAGTCAGTCGGCAGATGAGTTGGTAAGGTAGTCAGGTAGTAGATGAGTATATAGATTGATTGACAAATATAAACAAATAGAAAGAGAGAGAGAGAGAGAGAGAGAAAGAGAGAGAGAGAGAGAGAGAGAGAGAGAGACACATTATAAACACTAGGTAGCAGGTTACTTAGTACTACACGCATCATTCTCTTACTTATCCTCAAGAAAACATCTCTAGGCTTCCCTCACTAAGGTTAGGACACGTTTATTTTGTTTTTCTAAATGCTGTTAAATTGCTCTAAATGACCAATAAAAATAATAAGAGAAAAATATAGATAAATAAATAGGCAGGTAGGTAGGTTCGTGGGTAAGAAGGTAGGTTGTTTGGTAGGTAGAGAGCCAAGCAGGTCGGTCGATTGGCTAGATGATCAGTCAGTCGGCAGATGAGTTGGTAAGGTAGTCAGGTAGTAGATGAGTATATAGATTGATTGACAAATATAAACAAATAGAAAGAGAGAGAGAGAGAGAGAGAGAGAGAGAGAGAGAGAGAGAGAGAGAGAGAGAGAGAGAGAGAGAGAGAGAGAGAGATAGAGAGAGATAGAGAGAGAGGAGGGAGAAAGCGAGGGAGAGAGAGAGAGAGAGGGAGAGACAGAGGGAGGGAGAGAGAGAGAGAGAGAGAGATGATGATGAAGATGATGATGATGATGATGATGATGACTCAGTAGTAATTCTCCAAAATTTTGTAGTGCGTACAAGGAAATTTTTTTGACAAGTAAAACTTTAAATGCTGAAATCAATAAGAAAGGTTTTTGGTTTGTCTTCTGTAACTGTGCCGTATTGTTCTACAATGTTCCAGAATGAAATCCTTTGCCCAACTCTAGTCAGCAGATAACGCAAAATTCTTCGAAAACCAATTCCAGTCTTTACCCACATAGGTAAACGGCTATTGTACGATATAGGCAGCTCTTCCCACATTCCTGCTTTTTTATACATAATAATTATTATTTTATTTTTATGTTTATATTTTATCGAATGTGTATTTAGTAAATATATATGCAGACTGAATCCGCAGTCTCAACGCTCATTAAACTGGACTTTCTATTTACACGTTTTCTAGTGATTCGGCCTCTATATAGTTAATAACCTAAAATCTTGGCAGCTTTTATTTTCTAATCATTTTGTAATCACCTGATTATTGATTGTTCTGATTTCTTAAACATAACCTGCAGTTGATTGGCAACGTCATTACAAACCTGCTCTTCAATACGTTCAATGATTACAGGCAGTTTGAGTATAACAGGGCAGCCGTCTCGGTAACATAATACCAGGTTTTGTACAATAATTCTACTTACGCAAGCTCTAATCGTTGCGTAAAGTTACGAAGAAATTTAAGAAGATTTTTACAAAGACTGGCTTAGTGAATCCTTGCGTGGCGCTAAAATGTTCGTACTCACGTACTTACGAAGAAATTCGTTCGTAAGAACTTTAGTGAATCCGGGTCTTGGAGAACTGTCTGTTTCTGCCAAAGGTATAAGTATATACAAAAAAACTAACCAGCTATTTTTGTAATATTGGAGCGTGAATATTAGGTGAATTGCAGAAATGTGAATTAGTTTAAGGGGCGTGCTTACGAAGCCACGAAGCCTTGAATCGGTTGTCACGATTTTATATTATAAAGTTTCTAATAAAAGTTGTTTCTTTGAATAACACTATGAGTACCTGTATAGACTGACTTGAAAAAGATGATTTAAATGTAAACATGTTTTCTACGCTTAATTATCTACCTGAATAAGATTTCTCTTTGCTCCCACGTAAACATACTCCCACGCTTTCAAAAGCTCTCTGAGGTAATTGCTACTGATAATCTTGCCTGACAGTCACTAAAACAAAAATAAATGATTTCGACAAACTCTCGCATGGGAAAAACCTACTAAAAAGACAAACAAGAGATTTGTGTCTTAGACTTGCCTAAGTAGAATCTAGATTTGGTAGGTGCTATCTTTTTGTGCTGTAGACCTTCCTATAGGCAAACTGAGCCTAGAGATAATATGTAAGGTTCTTTTGAAAAGGTACCCAAATGAGATTTAAATTGGTTCTGTTACATGAACATAATCACTGACGGAGCAAAACCAGAAATTTTTGAAGTCAAACTCACTCGAAAGGAAAGCAACATTAAAAAGATGGATTGAGCCAGGACTTGAACTCGGGACTTCTGTTTTTTTTCTGTACAGGGTCACTAGATCACACTACCATTATTACCAACAAAGATCTTAACTCAATTCTAAGTTCCTAACATTTAATCGACGAAACTTACAAACATTTCAGCGTGTCACAAATAATTTTGAAGAACAAAAATACTCCTTATAAATAAAGCTTAAAAATTCATCTAATCACATTCGTCACCAAGACGACAAGCAGTTTCGGCTTGATAAATCAGCTACATGTTGTCTTATTGCATACAGAACTTACAGTAAACATCTATAAAACTTGTAAATTGAAACTTCCGTGTTGACCGTTAGGAGCAGCCATTTTAACGGCAAGTCATAACATTGCCTAAAGTTTGAAAAAATGAGAACATTGGTAGCACAACCTGGTGCACACTGGGATGGTGACACGGTGACGTTTTGGCAGTTGGCAGTGATGCGCTAAACCCTAACAGGATTCTAGGTAAGTTGCAGTTGACAGAACGTAATGAACATTTATAAGGCAGCACTTCAATAATGGCTGTAGATTAAACTAGGATAACGTTCGATTGCGAATGAATGTGAAGTTTCATACATATGTTTCAGTTTCAGTGCCCATGACGATACAGGTAATAAAGTGAACATGTTAAATTATCAAGAAATTTCGTTTCCAGTTATATAGGTCTTTGAAACAAACAAGTAAGGCAAGGTAATATAACTACTATAAGATTTACGTTAAAAACGTTGGAAGTTTTTTGGGATTCAGTTTAAAATTCTCCTTTCTTCACACTTAAGAAGTAAAGCTTATATTATTATGCGTCTGAAAGTAGTTTCTATGCGGAAGCTAAACATTAAAACTTTAGCTTTGCTACATGAAAGTCTGTAAATCGGCGGAAAGAAAACTAATAAACGCCCGTCTTCCAAGCAATAAGCTTAAGTAACGTCTAAGTAGCGCTTACAAAATGAAGCCAGCTCGCTAAAGGTCATATATTTCTCATTAAGCTAATAAGTTCCATACTGCACGAAACCAACACCCACTTCTAATAGAGACAACGGAAAATACAAACAGATGAATAGCAAAAATAGACAGAAAGGAGCGAATTGAAAATGAAAGGGATTAGTTGTGTGCTATAAACAAGAACTGTAAATTACTTAAAAGATTAATAACTGCTAACTCGGTCAGGACAGTAATTTAGCAGACAGAAAACAAAGCAAAGAACAAAACTAATGCCAGTAAAGCCAGAGATACACCAAAGCGTCTAGCGTCTTCCAGTAGCTAGCGTCTGCAGCTTCCAGCGTTTGGCGTTCGGTTGCCAACTTACGGCTTCCATAGCGACCACTGCATAGGTGACATGTCTGGCGTCCAATCGCAGGCATACAAAATGGATGATAATCAAATTTATTTTTGCAATCCTTTTTTCGATGCTAATATAAACGCTGGACTCTGGAAGCCACTGTATAAAAATCGGAACTGTTTCTGTTTTTCAGCGTTTTACTTCCGGAATTCGCCGTCAAAATGCTGAAGGACAAGAAACAAAATTCGTAAATAAAGCTTAAAAATTCGTTTTGAAATTTTGGATTACTTACATGTTACTGCTTGTTTTAGTAGTAGCGCTGTACAAAACTTGTAAATTTAAACACCGCGATGACAATTAGGCGCAGCCACTCTAACGGTCAGTAGTTGAAGTAAGAAATTGAAATAAGTTTAAGTTACACTGTGACGTTCAAAAATAATCAGAACTTTCGTCCCGCACACTTCACCACTACGCAAAAGTGAAAATTACTTTATCTCGCAATATTAAAAATGTGTGTCTTTTTTTTTTGGTGAGCCAGCGGTGCACACTAGGATCGTGAAACAGTGACGTTGTACCACAAGCGCAAACATTTTAAATTATTAAAAATTTTCTTTTCCAGTTACGTAAGTCTTTCTAACAGCTAAGCGTAAAGCTAAGTAATAAACTTTGTATCAAAAGTCTTTTGGAATTCGCTGGACGCCAAGCGATTCGTAGTTTCTATTAATATAAAATCTCATAATTTTTCTGATTTTTTTATCAGTGCAAAAAAGTTTAACAAAGCTTCTTACGCAATGTTTTGCGTGTTTTAGAATGGTAAGAACACGAAGCTTCGTGTGTAATTATACCGCTGAGAATTGTATTTGCAAATCGCGTAGTGTAGATATGGTTTATTAATGTGTTAGAAGATTTAGTTATTCTCATAGCTCTTTGGGAACAAAAAGGTAATCAGATTTGCGCGTCTGTTTCTCTGACTAACTAAATTGAAGGTGAAGTTACGGCTAACTACTACACTACTACACTACTACCACCACCACCACCACCACCACCACCACCACCACCACCACCACTACCACTACCACTACTATTGCTAATGCTACTGTTGCTGCTACTGCTACTGCTACCGCTACTACTGCCGCTGCTGCTGCTGCTGCTTACTACTACTACTACCACTACCACTACCACTACCACTACCACTACCACTACCACTACCACTACCACTACCACTACCACTACCACTATTAACTACCACTACCACTACCACTACCACTACCACTACCACTACCACTATTAACTACCACTACCACTACCACTACCACTACCACTACCACTACCACTACCACTACCACTACCACTACCACTACCACTACTACTACCACTACTACTACTACTACTACTACTACTACTACTACTACTACTACTACTACTACTACTACTACTACTACTACTACTACTACTACCACCACTACCACCACCACTACCACTACCACTACCAGATGCAAAACAACACGGATTTGGCAAGTAACGTCGGTAATCGTTGTAACACAATAGTGATAACACTGATTACGATGGTGATAACACTGATTACGATGGTGATGACGATGGTGACGATGATGACGATGATGATGACAATGATGACAGTTCGACCCTCTACAGGCCCTAGCTAGTGTTTATACCGAGTTTATACCGATATTTGTATTGCAGCAAATGATTACTTCAGAACACTAATAAACAAATTATAGCTTGTTACTATCAACGAAAATCTTAAAAGTGCTTGACAATATTAAAAATCTATATAGCGCCCTAGAATTTATATATATTAACTCGTCCTTGAGAATAATCTGTACTAGCGACTCCTATGTAAAAAGTATCTAGGGAACTTTCTCAGTAAAAGACACTAAGCAATAATTAATCAAGCAGTTAAGCCGATGCAGTAAAGCAAATTATGAGATTACTGCAACAAATAATTAACGGCTTCCCATAAATAATTGCTTCAAGCAAGGCTACGTGAAGTAAACATGAACGGGCAAAAAGTAGCATGAGCAGTTTTTCTGCTACAACAAAGACGCTACAATATAATATGCATAATTTCGGTTGGTCTCAGGTTAGAGGAAGGTGTAACGGAGTAAGAAGGCCTAACGAAATCTAATTAACATTACATTATGTCAGGTAGAACTACATTAAATTTTGCGATTTTAGGCCTAATGACAACGTATTTTCACAGTCAGCCATGGAGTTTGCAACTGATATGCGCCTGGCGTCAAGGCTAGCTATTGTCAATTGTGAATCTTTTTGTGGGGGAAATAGTCCAATTCGTTATAGGTAAAGTTTGTTTAAGAAATCTCATACCAAAGTACTTGTTTGCTCTGGCTTCCTTGCAGTCAGTGAATGCATTTTGCTTGCCGTTTTTCTTCTGGTCAGATATGCGCCTTCCTTGATACATGATGAGTTCGCCTGTGAAAGATTTTGCCAGTTCACATTTCGCCATTATATGTTGTCCATTTCAGCTTCCCACATAAATAGATTTGTGCAGTGGCTTGCGTCATGCGAGTGTGGTGTTTGTTCAGTTGGTCTGTCAGTTGGTTGGTCATCCCAGTTGCAGAGTTTTGGAAGAAAACACAAACTCTACTCATTTTTGGCCCTTCTATGCTGTGCATATCATTATGTATTCTACCTTTTGTTCAAATGTGGAAGTAAAATACCATTAGCATTAAAAAGATCGTTTCTATAGCCTATAGCCATTAGCCAAGGTTAGTAAATACTGCGGGAGGGCCAGTTTACTCGCTTGTAATGATAGCTGTAGGAAGCCATCGTATACCTATGCCTACGACTACTCTCGCAGGTATCGAAAAGAGGTCAGCAACTTTACTCCAGGTATGGCACGTAGACTGATATGACGTGCAAGCAGTATTGTCCACGTAGTCAGTTATGTCGTACGGTAACTTTGTCCGTGAGGTCTGAAACTATTGGACAACTGAGTGGGCAGATGTTTTTGGTGGTAGAGATTTCCACAAAGTTTGGTGACAATTAAGACATTGTCTCATTGCTGTGATCGTATTCTTGGGAAGTGCTATTGGCATACCGACAAACCGTTGAGAGGCGGATCCATGTTTGAGGTGACGAGGCACCCCCAGTACGGTAACAACCCAGAGACTGTAAGTTGCACAATTTAGTATTTGCTTATCTGATGTTAGCAGTTGTGTGGAATCTGGACGCTGAACTGCAACCTCATCATAGAGGCGCCCTACGTTAAACTTAGTAGTACTACGCAACCTCCGTGGTGTACTTTTCTAAGTGAGATAATGCCGGTTGATCATGGTAGCGCTAGCGAGGACTACATCATTTGGGGTGGCATGTAGTTAGGCAAATAGGTACTCCTTTTAGTTAGGTTTAGCTGTTGTGCATTATTTGCCAATTTATTTGTTTGTTTATCGACTTGATAGTGTAAGTTTACTGTAGGTAGATACTGTAATATTTAGCACATTCAAATGTAGTTAGATTTGTGTTTGACTAATGTGTTTTTTTACATACATTTTTTGTTTGTTTGCTTAATAATTATTTCTACAATATTTATGCAATTGATTGTTTGTGCATTAGTTGCCTACACATCGTCGTTTGCATTATCACAGTGAGTACAACAGATTACTCCAAGCAAAGTAAACTGCACATCCCACACCCGAACCACTCTGCTCAACAGAATAAACGAATGATCATGTACAGAAGACGGGTGGATGGACGGACATTCCGGCGGACTAGTGGACGGATAAACGGACGAAGCAAGACAAACAAAATGTGAAGTTAAAAACCAGGAAAACGAAGAAAAACTGAATGAACGAACAATCGAAGTAAGGGCGAAAAACCAAGCAAATAAGAGAAAGAGAGGAAGGAAGCAAGAATAAAAAACAATATCTAAAAACGAAGATAGAAAGCGGAGCAGGAAGACAGATAAGCAGTTTACTCCATTAAACGCAAGCTGACAAACTGACCGACCGAACAAGAATGTACAATGCTTCTTCCTTTGAGCTTTTGTCGAAAACGCTTAATTTTATTACGATGAATGATTGATTTTTATTCTTCGAAAATATTTTATCTGGTTTTAGCGATTTAATTGAATGTTTTTAACTTTTTAACTTTATGTAAAAAGTTCGAATTTTTGAAAAAATAGGCGGGAGAGCAAAACTTGCGCAACTGGGCAACTGATGCCCTGAATTCAATTACTTTCGCATTTTCGACGCAAACTAATACTGAATTGAGTTTAATTTGTAGCAATTTTCTAAATGTATGTACTTTTACTTTTGTATCGAAAACAAGAACAAGTAATTAAAATATTCGCATAATTATTGATGAATATTACATTTTTACAATGATGATATTTGCAATGACAATGATACAAGAATAATTAGTACATGTTTAGGAATAAAGGTTCACTGGTCTATTATGTGAGACCTACGATTTAGTTCTACGTTTTAGTAAAGAGAAAAGAAATTACAAATTGACTAAATTGCGACATGATTACATTAAATGCATACGTTAAGTCTAATACAGAAAGACCTTAAACATACCTGTTATACTGCGTCTATGGTCATCCACGATAATGATCAAAGGAGCAACATAGTGATTGTCAGCGCTATGTGACTCCTGACTAGCTAGACCTTTGGCACAGAAAAATTACTATACACAGATCTATGAAAGAAGCCTAATTCAGCTAATTACATGGCCAGTTGGGCATGATGCCAGCTATACTATAGACTTGAATGACAATTACATGGGTAATTGATTTCGATGGGTAAATTTAACACTACCTTATATTCAAGAAGCAGTTTGCAAGGGCAGATCCATGCAAAAATGGTAAAAACACTAGGAAATTTCGCCAAGTATCTCGTTGGTCACGTGACCACGGTCACTCACCTGTGCAGTTCTGTTTCTACCTGGACAAGCGAGTTAAATGGTAGACATTAACAGGCTTCTTTAAAAGTAGTTGTTCACAGTATGATAGTGGCATAATTTGTCAGATATATTGGTAAATACTAGATTTGCTTTATGGAGACATACGATGTAAGTAAATACATCATTTTGTATTATTTTGAACGATTATGAACTGATCACTTTGAACACTTTAGTTTAATGAATGACAATCTTATAAATTTGATAGAACATCGTATAAATTAGTAAATTTTCCAAATTAGGTTTACTTACCGCGTGATTTTGTGTTTAGTAAAGTCTAGACCTGCAGAATTTGTTATGCAAAAATAGGCAAATCATTACAGCTTAAATTGGACTAACTGAGCGCAGTTAATTTGATATTTTAGCTTAATATAAAGTTGATTAATTTGACTATCGAATGTAACTATGCTTATCGCAACCTTCAGTTAAATGCAAATTTGTAAATGGCCTTTTTATTTTTTAATAGAAATGGCGTATAAAACACTACAATATTGAGTTGGAATATGGCAGTCATTGATTGTAGTACAACACTTTAACGCGAGATGTGCCATGCTGACGTAGTTCTCGACAGCTTTCATAAAATGTAATGTGGAAGAACGTGGGCATTTTTTATTGATATAATTGTAAGCACAGTCTACTACACCGGGTTAAGAATAGTGAATTATCAGCCAAACTCAATAGTATAGCAAACATATTTGCAAACTGTCCAGCTCCTGGAACAGCATATCGACTGTTCGTTAAAATTTATAGGAGTTATCTATGTAGGATTCTCACGTGTTTGGCAGACTCAAAGCACAGAGTGAATTTAGCCCAAACAATTTATTAATTTACTGAAATCAAAACTTCAAGCTAACTATACAACTTACTGAAAGAAAATGTCATCAAAGAAACTGGTAAAAATATTAACGAAAAGAACAAGTTAGGAACTTATTCCAAGTTTAAAAAACGAATTCATAGAAGAGAAATACTTGTTGCTAATAATCATGTTAAAAGAGCAAACTTTACAAAGTTGCGTATTAGCTCACCCAACCTCCTAATTGAGAAAGTTCGACACACCACTAACATCCCCGTTAACATCAGACTTTGCCATTTTTGTAATGATCAAAAATTGACGATGAAAAGTATTTATTTCTTGAATGTAATTATTATAATGATTTAAGACGCAACATGTTCTGTTATATCAATGACATTTTCCCAAACTTTATAAATCTCGCGGTACAGGAAAAGTTTATGTTTCTGACAAATTGAATTGAATGTGAACTTGCAAATTTAGTTTCAAATTATATTACAAAACTGTTTTGAAAAAAGAAAAATAAATCTTAATTACAGAAAATCATATTCAACCGATAGCAATAACGCATTATTGTAATTATATTATTTTTATAAACTTGTAAACATTGTGAACTATTTAATCTCTACTGTTTTTTTACAGTTTCAATGTGACGATTGCACCCAAATGCTGGGATGTGTGATTCTCTTGTGTGATGCGTGATTCTTTATCTACATTATATTGCACATGGTATTGTTTTGTTCATGAATAAAGTTAATTTCTTATAATAATCTTTTCTCAAAATGTAATAATCCGATCAAACTTTCATGACAAAGTTAATACAAAAATCTCTGGCAAAAATCACCGTGGAACGATGTGCGAGAATACATTGTAACTTATTTTTCGCATTTGTGCAAAAATTCCAAAGAACGTAATAATCAGCCTGCAAATAAATTCTTCGAGGTGGTTATTACTGTTGATCCCACGCAGTAATGAAGGCCTCCTTTGGCGAGTGAACTGAGCTTGAGGAATTGCAAAAGTTTCCTCGCTTACATAGAGAGCTGCACAGATTTAGATTGCCTTTGTCTTGTCAGAGGACTTCGGCTGATTAATACTGTTGAAACTGAACATTTTAAAAAACGAGAAGGCGGTGCGGTTTTACATGAAAAATTTAATTTTAGGTGACTTTTTGTTAAACCTCCTGGCTCTGCTAACAATGTTTATACCAACAAACAACTATGTATGTTATTCCTACAACTCTCGATACAATCATTAAATAAAATTTAACGGAAGTTCGTCCGTTAGAATCATAATAGCTACACAAGGTATGTATGCACAGTTGTACACTATGAAGCGAAAGAAGCTATCAACTAAACATTTGAACACATTTGTACAAAAAAACCTAGGTTTTATTGTATGGTTTATTTTTGAGACATTTTGCTTGACAATTGCAACAATCCAGGCGTTTTCGCTTTAAATTAATATATCCGGTAACTGTAATTTGTTGATTGTAAAAACGATATTGCTTGCTTATTACTGACATCACTAGACCTTTTAAAAGTTTCTTCATTCTTCATTCTTCTTCTTCTTCTTCCCAGCTTTTCCCTATGCGGGGTCGCCGTTGTGAATGAGTCTTCTCCACGCATTCCTGTTGTTGACCATCTCTTCATTTATGTCTTCCCTTCCCACATTATCTTCACCGACTCTTCTTTTCAGGTGTCCATACCATCGAGTTCCTTCATTATTGTTACCTGTAAAACCTGTTGTGCGTTTCTAGATGCTGTTGCTTCCTGGCTACATTACCAGGTAATTGAACACCATAAGGGAATGCTATTGCAACCGCCCACTTTCAAGTATGCGAGCAACACTGGCTGAGCTTTTCTGCTGTCACATAATTAATTTTCTGATAATAAATCTCGGTAAGGTAATATCGTTAATTTCCTGCAATTTGTAGAAGATTAATGATTTTAATCAACCAAACAATTTCTAAAGTTATACTGTAGGGCATAAATTAAAATAATGCCGATTTTTAACTGTAAATGTTTTACGAAAGCCAACGAGAGTCGCCGTTGGCTACCGTATTAACCTGCAACGCCACGTAATAGTAGCAACGCCAGCGTCTACAGTGATGGTATCGATGGCGAGCGCGATGTTTATGTCTTACTTCCGTTTAAACTGTATTTATTAATATGCAGAAAATTGTAACAATACATACATGAACAGCTGAAATCTTATAACGGTGCTAAGTGATTGGCTAACGGGTCTGCAAAAAAGAACCTATATCAAAGCTTCACGCATGGAGACAGTCACAGCATTAAAAATCATTAAGAAATACGATATACATCGGTGGTAAAACACACGTCTTACTTTCGCTTGATATGTATAATAATTATTAACATCGCGGCATCATTATGACAAGGTAGTAAGAGCAACTGATCATTTATTAGTCATAAAATAACGCTAAATTACGATACTTTGGCAACAGATAGAATTACCAATTATGAGATTCGGGTCGATCACGTATCAGGCCGATTGTGTAGCAGGAGTATCGTGTGTTTACTCATATTTATTCCTGCTTATTACTAATATTTGCATACATATTAGCATTATGGCTTCGTTACTAGAAATAGAAAGTTATTAAAACTTTTCCAAATGCTTTTTTTGTAAAACGAGTTCCGTTTGACGTCATTTATGCCAGCGATGTGCATACGCCTATGTACACCATAGTAAGCAATTGATGTTATAGAAATTATGTCCCTATTAACTATAGAAATCTTTAATATATCAGGATTGCTTTTGTAAAGATGAGCTGCTAAATTTACTTCTTAGATGATACACAGATATATAATCAGTCGTAATTTCGCGCAGGGTTTAATGGGTTAATCGGTTTCAAACATAATTGTAGCGAAATGAATGATTATGACAATGAGTGACTGCAGCGTGAGTGATATAGTGCGTGAATCGCAAGAGTTACCTGCAGTTCAGAGATACGGGATATCTTTCTTGCAAAATCTAATGCTTATATCTCCACTTGTACAATTTTAGTTTTTCACTTACCTGCATGCTGTACAATTATTGCAGTAATATATATTAGCACAGTGTTTAATCATGATAAAGGAAATATTGAATAAATACGTATTGCTTATAATAATGCAATTAGAGAACTCTTATCTTCCTAGCTGGTGTAGCGCAAGCCAAATGTACGTTAGCTACAATGTGCCTAGTTTTTCCTGCATAAGTAGGAAAGCTGCGTTTAGTCTGAGATGTAGGCTGTTTTTGAGTCAGAATACTGTTATTTATACGTTGCTGTACAAAGCTGATCAATTTTTAGATCAAACATTTTTAAGTCGTGGCAAAGAATTTCATTTACCCATTCTAACTAACAATTTCTTGTATATAAGCTATGTTTCTGTAAACGTGTTTTTACTTGTGCCTTATTTTTATTCTTGTTTTGTGGACTGTAAATATCTGAAATAAAATAAATAATAATAACGCAGGTTCTGTAATCCAACTTCCCAAGTACAGGACGGGCTTAAAGATTTCAGTCACCCTCTGTAAGTAACTGGTTTCACCTTAATCAACGAAATATTTACAGTTTTTAATGATTTGTTATTACGTTAAATTTCCATAATTCACGTTTATAGCCTACTTAGAGACCTTATCTATGGATTCAGTAAGTAATTAAACGCAAACCGATTTAATGAATTTTCTTCATTACGAAAGGCTCACGTTAAAGACAATTTACGCAATAATTTTCGTGATTTTCGTGTTTTTCGTAACCAAAAACGTATCGTCCGTGTTGTTGCGGCTGCAAGTGCATCAATGAATTTGTCGAAATTTGTTGTGTTAACCGAATTTTTTCCCTTGTTTAAAAATAATAAAGGTCGGCTTTATATAATAGTTATGATGCGTTTCGAAATGCACGAATTGTTTGTACCACGAAATTCACGTTTGGCCTGCAAATTCAAAGTGCAGGAGAAAGAGTTTTGTTAGTTTCTTCAAAAAGGATTTTTTCCATTTAGCTTTGTAAATTCAGTCTTCCTTTTCATCCTTTGTACGCATATAACAATTGTTAATCATAAAGTGCGTAGAGAAGCATTGCTTTTGTTTCTGTAGGTTCAATTTATAACGCATGCCAAGTGACGAGTATGCGTTTCGTGATGAGATACTTTAGTCAAATTGACCTCAAAATTCAAAAATTATTCCAGCATTTTCACGCGAAGCCCCAGATATCTGAGAGCAATCTTTACCTGGTGTAATGTCCTGCCCACAAAAAATTGATCACTCACAGGTTCGGCAGCCATGCAAAGTTTCGTTTAAGTGGAACTAACGATGGCCCAGTCACAAAAAAGCCCGTTTGAAGAACGGAATTTATCAGGAGTTGATCTGCATAGCAGCTACAATGAAGCATCGCGTTTCTGAGAAACTTGCTACATTTCCACTAGTTTGCAAGAACTTGTGGTACCCATTTTATAAAGTTTTATTACAAAGTTCCGATAAAATAATTGAACCAAACGTTAACGTATTCGAATTTGGCTAGAACGCCTCTGCCTATTCAGCATCTCATCCCAGAGAATTAACTTCGATAGTGAGTTACGTCCCTGTTTTCCCACATCCTCAATAAGCCCGGCTACCAATGTGTAAAGAGACACCAAGATTTTACATGAGTGGTTTAATACCTAGAAAGTTATACATTACAAGTCGATTAAACACAAGGGTTGGCATCTAAAACAAATGTAAATGAGGTCTTTTGAAGGGCACTGCATGAGGCGTGCCTCGAGTTAAAGGTATAGTTTTATGCTGCCACAACCTCGAGGACAAAGAGCAACAAGGAGTTTTAGAGCTTGAAAGCCTTCGAAGTATATATATATATATATATAATGATCTTTATTTGCCATTAAAATACATTGATAATCACTGATAAAAACTTTACAGAGATGATCAATCAGTGTTAGTTAATAAAAACTTACACTGCTAAAGGCAAATGCGTCAGTGCAATCTAAACTACTGTGCAGTAATGGAAAGTAAGGACGAATAAAATCAAACATATTTACAACTATGGACAAAAAAAATGAAAAAAACTATGATTTAATTAATATGGCCGTGGATATATGAATTCTGAATTAGTGTGTATGTTGTCGTTACTGGTGATGGTATTTCATATTTGGTTAATATTAGTGATTTTGATATTGTTTTAAATGCTGATAGGGACTTGATTTGTTTAACCTGTAATGGTAGAGAATTCCAAAGTAGAATTGCTTGTTTGATTACAGAGTTCGTTCCATACTGGGTATTTGTCCTAATTTGTTTTAGATTGCTTGTTCTGGAATTAACGATAGGATTTGGAAAAAAGGTAAATCTGTTATTCTGGAATGGTTTGCTGATGTTGTTAATGTATTTAAATATAAAAAGAAATATAATTGTGAAGACAATCTAGCAAAAAAAATGCGCTTCAGGAATTGGAAATATCGCTTGGGAATACCAGAATAGTGCCACTATTGTTGAGCTAAGCAGCTGCCGTTAAGCTGTGAATTACAGTTGGGTAAACGCGTGAAAAACACTGAACAAAGTAGAACAAACAGAAAAGAGCTAATTATTCCTATTCAGATTGGGATTGACGGAACACTGCTGGTACGTAAGCGAAGCCAGAGCTTGATCTTCGAGTGCTTGGATTGACTGATCGTTCAACAACACCGATGCGTAAATGAAAGCCAAACGTCGGTCCACTTCGAGTGCGAGCGATAGTCAATAGAAGCCACGTCAATTCGCGTAGAGAACCAGATTATATATGGCAGGCCGATTTTATTGAAGCTGCGAAAATTTACTGATATCCGAAAGTTAATCAGAAATGTTTAACAGGTAAACAGGTAAAGCTGTATTCACATTCACTGTTGACTAACAAATAGCTTGCACGCATCAGCTAAAGCTTGTTTTTTTCACATCAAATGTCACCAGTCTTCTCTGATTAATCTGCGGTCTGTCGAATTATGTATTAGTCACTCATCAATGCACAAGAAAACTTTTTATTTACGTGACTCTAAAATAATTCGTCTAGAAATTTTAAATCACCTACATACTGCCTTATTCGCAAAGAGCTTGTATTAGTAGTAATGCTGTATAAAACTTGTCGATGACCGTAGGCGCAGCCATTTTGACGGTAGCTCGTAAGAAATAAGTTTAAATAACACTGCGTAAAGTTTGAAAAATAACCAGGGCGTTTACAGCACACTCTTTGCTAACTAAGCAAAATTACAGATTGCTGCATCTAGTCAGTAAGATTAAAGATACGTTTTTCGGTGAGCCAGTGGTGCACATTGGGAACGTGAGCCAGTGACACTTAACAGTTGGAGCGAACATTTTAAAATATTAAGAATTTTCTTTTCTGGTTACTACAGTCTTTCAAGCAGGTAAACGTAATGCTAATTAATATAACTTTGTGCGGCAAGTTTTTTGAGACATACTTTAAAATTACCTTTGCTTCTTCTTTAGCTATTCCACACTATCACAAACCTTTTATTGTACTGCTTTAATTGTTTGTTTAGAAATGTAATTTCTAGGGTTCTGTTCTGTTAAAGGAAATGACAAGTCACTTAGTACGTCGCGCTTATTTTACTGTTATCACGTAAACATAGAAAAATACGACAAAGAAATTTGCAAAAAACTGTCTATAAAGCATAAAGTTAATTTATACTGCCGCTGTATCGAAATTTTCAGGCTATGTAGCTGCCTCCATTCTCTTGAAATTGTGACGTAACTGGTGGATTTCCTAACTTTTCGTAAGCGCATCGTGGCTTTCCGTAGGCACGCGTTGCTTGAACTAATTCAAACATCTGCAGCTTACCTAATGTTTATGCAAAAATATCACAAAATTAGCTATCTAATTTTTTGTAAAAGCTACTATTATATTATATATATTATATTTATTATACTGTTGACGGAAATTGACAGTGAGCTGTTTTCAACCGATGAAACACGTCATTGGTGGAAAAACGGGAGCGCCTAAGTATAAAATGTTCACGACTTTAAAGTGAATTGCTTATCACACTTTTATTACCAAATCTTTCTAACGTTCTTTGCAAACATATAAATGAGCCTAACTTCCCAGAAGGTTTGGTCTTTCCTTTAATAATTGAGCGTTTTTGAAGTAAAGAAGGATGCAAAATATTTGGCTAGTGAAAACCTAGACGTTAAAAATAATAGACACGAAGTTAGTCACTGTTATCGCGATTTACTATTATTATTAAAAACTTCTTTTGCTACTTCTACCGAAATTTTCTTTTATTTAACACTTAGTACATCCAATTTGTTATAGTTATGTGCCTGGGTGCACTTTTTGAGACTGTTCTTGGAAAAAACTGACCAATAAACTTGGCGGTCACCGTCATGCATAGACTTGGTGTAATAATAAATTGCAGTCCTCAACAATAAATCACAGCCCATCCAATTTATTCGTACTCAGTTATTTGCTGTTAATTGCAGCTTCAAAGGTGAAGCTGTTCCGAGCATAGTATTACATCATGGTAATTAGGCAAGCATTAACTTGTAATTGAGCCGGCGATAACCTTAAAATAAACTGATTTCCATTCTGACGCAGCATTCTCCCCAAAATGCCAAATACCGTCGTTATTAATCATTGTGACAAAAAGACTAGCCACTACTAGAAGTTTATATTTCTGAGAAAATTACACCGATAGTTGGCTGTAATAGCTTGCCTAATGAAATCACGTTGGAGGTTTTTTAATGCAGAGTGCAGAATGAACGCCGCTTGTTTGTTCAAAATTTGACTTGTTACTCCAACCAGGAGTTGATGATGTTGTTTGTATTTCTGAAAAAAAGAGGAAGTCAGGGAAGTTGAAGGAGCAGCATGTTCTATTAACTCGGAAAATTGGCGCATTTTAAAAAGTACTTTTACTTGTATACAATCATACCTCTCAGTACCGTACAGTAGGTCATGAGTCCCTGCTATGGCACAGAAGTCATACTGCTACGTATCGTATTTTGTAATATGCAACGCTAATAAAGCAGTGACACAAACAAAATTCTATACAAAGCGTAATGGCTTCGTAATTGGTTAGGTCAAGCATATTTCATTCAGTGCAATGTGCCACAATTAAAAGACATCATTTGAGGATATCTTTGTCCTTTGTGCTCAGACCGCAGAAAAATGGGTACAGTAAAATATGTTGATTGATTTGATTTGATTTATCGTTTATTCCAAACATAAAGTTCATATTCAGAATACAGTTATAACAATAGTAAACAACAATTAAATAACATACAAACACATAACTTACAAGGTTACACTACAATACAATGTGTGTGATTGAATTGCTGTATTTCAGCTCAGTTCCAAAGGGAAATGTATTTTAAATGTGCTAAATTTCCGTTTCTCAATGTGACATTAATGTCAGTATCTAATTATGAGCAGCTTTTCTTAAATTACATCCCAGTGTCATTATCGAAGTTGAGATCTCTGGCGCGTACACAGCCTCTTGTGATCAAGATAGAAACTAATTTAATCCTAGTAGTGATTTAGACAGAGAAAAGATGTCATTTTAGTCATGCAGGATTTAACAGCTGCTCTTGATCGGGAAATTTGCTGTATTATCTGAAACCACATTTTGCTATAATTGATACAATTTATGACTGGTTTGTTTACTATTTTTAATATCAGATTGTATCTTCGCGGTTTCATCTGCGCTATGTGAGACTACTTCCTTCGAGGACGGTGTATGTGAAGGCGAGCATGGCCAATTCCTCTGGTTCTGGCAGTTCATTGTCTCATCTTAGGTATCTTAGGTCATATAGCTATTAGCTACGTAACTAGCTATGATTTAGTTAGTTAGTTAGTTAGTTAGTTATTAGTTAGTTGGTTGTTTTCTTAGTTAGTTAATAA
>JAQGDQ010001032.1:0-68925 GCA_030141605.1 Tubiluchus corallicola | reverse complement strand
GTCATGAGACTTTTTTCATTAAACCCTGACAGTACTGGTTTCTCCTAGTCTTCGTTGCGGGCAGTTCTTTATCTGACCGTGAACCAGGGCCAGTTTCACAAAGTCGTCACTAAGTCATGAGACGTTTTCTTCATTAAGCCCTGACAGTACTGGTTTCTCCTAGTCTTCGTTGTGAGCAGTTCTTTATCTGACCATGAACCAGGGCCAGTTTCACAAAGTCGTCACTAAGTCATGAGACGTTTTCTTCATTAAGCCCTGACAGTACTGGTTTCTCCTAGTCTTCATTGCGGGCAGTTCTTTATCTGACCACGAACCAGGGCCAGTTTCACAAAGTCGTCACTAACTCATGAAACTTTTTCTTCTCTAAGCCCTGACAGTACTGGTTTCTCCTAGTCTTCGGTGTGAGCAGTTCTTTATCTGACCATGAACCAGGGCCAGTTTCACAAAGTCGTCACTAACTCATGAAACTTTTTCTTCTCTAAGCCCTGACAGTACTGGTTTCTCCTAGTCTTCGGTGTGAGCAGTTCTTTATCTGACCATGAACCAGGGCCAGTTTCACAAAGTCGTCACTAACTCATGAAACTTTTTCTTCTCTAAGCCCTGACAGTACTGGTTTCTCCTAGTCTTCGGTGTGAGCAGTTCTTTATCTGACCATGAACCAGGGCCAGTTTCACAAAGTCGTCACTAAGTCATGAAACTTTTTCTTCATTAAGCCCTGACAGTACTGGTTTCTCCTAGTCTTCGGTGTGAGCAGTTCTTTATCTGACCATGAACCAGGGCCAGTTTCACAAAGTCGTCACTAAGTCATGAAACTTTTTCTTCATTAAGCCCTGACAGTACTGGTTTCTCCTAGTCTTCGGTGTGAGCAGTTCTTTATCTGACCATGAACCAGGGCCAGTTTCACAAAGTCGTCACTAACTCATGAAACTTTTTCTTCTCTAAGCCCTGACAGTACTGGTTTCTCCTAGTCTTCGGTGTGAGCAGTTCTTTATCTGACCATGAACCAGGGCCAGTTTCACAAAGTCGTCACTAAGTCATGAGACGTTTTCTTCATTAAGCCCTGACAGTACTGGTTTCTCCTAGTCTTCGTTGTGAGCAGTTCTTTATCTGACCATGAACCAGGGCCAGTTTCACAAAGTCGTCACTAAGTCATGAGACGTTTTCTTCATTAAGCCCTGACAGTACTGGTTTCTCCTAGTCTTCTTTGCGGGCAGTTCTTTATCTGACCATGAACCAGGGCCAGTTTCACAAAGTCGTCACTAAGTCATGAGACGTTTTCTTCATTAAGCCTTGACAGTACTGGTTTCTCCTAGTCTTCGTTGCGGGCAGTTCTTTATCTGACCATGAACCAGGGTCAGTTTCACAAAGTCATCACTAAGTCACCAGACGTTTTCTTCATTAAGCCCTGACAGTACTGGTTTCTCCTAGTCTTCGGTGTGAGCAAGTCTTTATCTGACCATGAACCAGGGCCAGTTTCACAAAGTCGTCACTAAGTCATGAGACGTTTTCTTCATTAAGCCCTGACAGTACTGGTTTCTCCTAGTCTTCGTTGCGGGCAGTTCTTTATCTGACCACGAACCAGGGCCAGTTTCACAAAGTCGTCACTAAGTCATGAGACGTTTTCTTCATTAAGCCCTGACAGTACTGGTTTCTCCTAGTCTTCGTTGCGGGCAGTTCTTTATCTGACCATGAACCAGGGTCAGTTTCACAAAGTCATCACTAAGTCATGAGACATTTTCTTCATTAAGCCTTGACAGTACTGGTTTCTCCTAGTCTTCGTTGCGGGCAGTTCTTTATCTGACCATGAACCAGAGCCAGTTTCACAAAGTCGTCACTAAGTCATGAGACATTTTCTTCATTAAGCTCTGACAGTACTGGTTTCTCCTAGTCTTCGGTGTGAGCAGTTCTTTATCTGACCATGAACCAGGGCCAGTTTCACAAAGTCGTCACTAAGTCATGAGACGTTTTCTTCATTAAGCCCTGACAGTACTGGTTTCTCCTAGTCTTCGTTGTGAGCAGTTCTTTATCTGACCATGAACCAGGGCCAGTTTCACAAAGTCGTCACTAAGTCATGAGACGTTTTCTTCATTAAGCACTGACAGTACTGGTTTCTCCTAGTCTTCGTTGCGGGCAGTTCTTTATCTGACCATGAACCAGGGCCAGTTTCACAAAGTCGTCACTAAGTCATGAGACGTTTTCTTCATTAAGCCCTGACAGTACTGGTTTCTCCTAGTCTTCGTTGTGAGCAGTTCTTTATCTGACCATGAACCAGGGCCAGTTTCACAAAGTCATGAGAGTTTTTCTTCTCTAAGCACTGACAGTACTGGTTTCTCCTAGTCTTCTTTGCGGGCAGTTCTTTATCTGACCGTGGGCCAGTTTCACAAAGTCGTCACTAAGTTAACGACATCCTTATTACATTCACTTAACCATTAATAATGACGTCGTTAAATTAGTGACGGCTTTGTGAAACTGGGTCCTGTACTGAAAAAGTTCTGTGGACAGTTGTGTAACTTTGTCCGTGCGTGTATAAGTTTGTCCGTGCGTGTATAAGTTTGTCCGTGCGTGTATAAGTTTGTCCGTGCTTGTATAAGTTTGTCCGTGCTTGTATAAGTTTGTCCGTGCGTGTATAAGTTTGTCCATGCTTGTATAAGTTTGTCCGTGCTTGTATAAGTTTGTCCGTGCTTGTATAAGTTTGTCCGTGCGTGTATAAGTTTGTCCATGCTTGTATAAGTTTGTCCGTACTTGTATAAGTTTGTCCGTGCTTGTATAAGTTTGTCCGTGCTTGTATAAGTTTGTCCGTGCTTGTATAAGTTTGTCCATGCTTAGTTTTGCTTACCCAGTAACATGGGCATAATGCTATTTTGAACGGAGAGACATCAGATTTTTTTATACATGCATGCGAACTTTACTTCGTCTATACATAGCATTCTTGCTAGCACCTACATGTATTACACTTTAATTTTGCTTATTTGTTTAACTGAAGACGTGTAATATTAAACTTCGAACTATTTTAATTAATAACCTTAATCTTTTCAGGTTAATGATTACCAACGTGCCATAAATGACTTAAGACCGACGACAAAATTACGAACCGATAACTATGCAGCGCATTTAAGAATCAGTGAACTCTACTATGCAATTGGACACGCCGAGGACAGCTTGAACGAGATTCGCGAGTGCCTTAAACTAGATCCGGATCACAAACAGTGCTTTGACTTGTACAAGAAAGTGAAAAAGCTGGCTAAACAGATAGAGTCGATTGAAAGGTTTATCAATGAAGAAAAATGGGACGATTGTGTTAATAAAGCTCAGCAAGTGTTAAAAACCGAACCCAATCAGCAAGCTTTCATAATTAAAGCTAACACGTTCATGTGTAAGTGCAACAGTCAGGGTCATCACGTTGCCGATGCAATAAAAGCTTGTTCAATAGTGTTAAAATATGAACCAAACAATGTAGACGTGCTTTGTGATAGAGCCGATGCTCATTTGCTAGATCAGCAATACGAAAAGGCAATAGACGACTTTCAGGAGGCGAACAAAATCGACGATAATAATCGCCGTGCGAGCGACGGATTAAAGCGTGCTCAGAAATCGTTAAAACAGTCGAAAAAGCGCGATTATTACAAGATACTGGGTGTGAAAAGAACTGCGCGCAAACGTGAAATTGAAAAGGCTTATCGGAAGCTTGCCGTCAAATGGCATCCGGATAAGTTTAGCGATGAAAAAGAGAAAAAGGAAGCGCAAGAGAAGTTCATCGACATAGCTGCGGCAAAAGAAGTTTTAACAGACCCGGAGAAGCGCCAGAAGTTCGACAACGGAGAAGATCCTCTGGATGCTGAGGAACAGCAACAGTCACAATGGGGTAATCCTTTCCACTTTAATCCGTTTGGAGGTGGACAGTTTCATTTTACATTTCGACATTGACACTTTGCAATACTAGGCTTTTTAGTTTTGTTCTTGGAGTGACAATAGAAACTTTAACACTTTCAGTTGTCATTAATTGGGCCCTTCACAATTTAATTAAAAAACCTAAGAAATAATTTACATTCTCATTTCATTATGCTGTTTGCCAAATTACAAAAATAAAATTTTATACTTTATACGTTGTACTAGAGAACTTTAGAAATGAGATTATTTAAAAGTTATGACAGTTGCTACAGCAGATTTAGAGTTTTCTAATGATCCATTTCTTCAGCTGGTGCTTTTTCATGTTCATATTTTACTGAAAGCCAAGCTTGCAATTGTCTTTGATTCTTTAAATCTCTAAAATCTATTTCGCAGTGTCACTTATAGGTTCTGTTGCTTGCCCGTATTTGTTTATATGTTTTTAAACCTTCTTTAAACATATAAAATTTATTTTCTTGAAGTTTGCAGTCAAATTTTGAGTCGGCTTTGTACCCAGTAATTGTTTGCATTTCCATTTCCTAAATCTTTTACTGAAGTTATTGAGAAATACTGTAATACCTTTTGTTCTGGCATTGCTCTTTTGATCTGGAAATAGATAGAATTCAACGTTTATGCCCGACTATTGCTATGGATACGTACCATTTAGCAGAGTTTTACTGATACACCATTATAGATTTGTTTATAACTACTGTACTGTGAAAATTCTTTATACCGGCTCCTACGGAACTGCAAAAAAGTTGCATTAAGCGGAATTTGGCGTTATAACAAAGTGTTTTAATGCGTACGTCTGTGCAAAATAGACATTTTGTTTTGCGAAAAAATTTGGCATTAAACGACGTTAGCATTAGCATAAAAGGGTGCGTTATAACAAGGTTCAACTGTAATTTGTTTTGAAATTTTGACAGCTTGTACAGTATTGTTTAGTTCTGTCTGCATAACCTAGAACAATGATTAAAGTTGTGAATCCTTAATGTTCAGAAAAACTACCAAGACAAGTTTTTTATCTTTGTACCAGGAAGATTCTTTTGTATGAACACTCTCAATTAAAGAGCGTATTTGTCGTAACCTTTGTACGGGATTCCTTGACTGAGTTTTACCAACCTGTTGTGATGAAAGGATTTTTATCGTGTTTTGTTAACAAAAGTAAATATATTATATATATATATTTGTAAATAAAAGTACATTTGAATTAAAATGTTAGCACTATGATTATTATATAAGTGATTTAATGTGTTATTGCTATCCACCATTGCTCGTAGATCTATGGATTAAGATTAATGGAAGTTAATCAGGTCACGATATGTAAAAATGTGTACGATAGTTTAATACTGCGTCTGGCGCTGTCAGTAGAATCATAATCTTGAATCAAAATTCTAATGAGGAGCAATCTGTTTAATGTGGTACGATGCATTAGGGAGACATGGCACATTACATGTCAATCATAACAAAACATGGCACATTACATGTCAATCATGGTACGATGCATTAGGGAGACATGGCACATTACATGTCAATCATAACAAAACATGGCACATTACATGTCAATCATAACAAAACATGGCACATTACATGTCAATCATAACAAAACATGGCACATTACAAGTCAATCATAACAAAACATGGCACATTACATGTCAATCATAACAAGACATGGCACATTACATGTCAATCATAACAAGACATGGCACATTACATGTCAATCATAACAAAACATGGCACATTACATGTCAATCATAACAAAACATGGCACATTACATGTCAATCATAACAAGACATGGCACATTACATGTCAATCATAACAAGACATGGCACATTACATGTCAATCATAACAAAACATGGCACATTACATGTCAATCATAACAAGACATGGCACATTACATGTCAATCATAACAAGACATGGCACATTACATGTCAATCATAACAAAACATGGCACATTACATGTCAATCATAACAAAACATGGCACATTACATGTCAATCATAACAAAACTTCTTTTCTGCACTTGATTCCATTTGATTAGTATGTCATTAGCAGAAAGCAAGAAAAGCAAACAACTTTTCAGATCACATAAATTATTATTTTATCAATCATTTCTCTACACTGATTTGAGCCCACTCATTGACTAATTGCTCGACTTCACCTCGGCGATTCAACCTGTTGGCCTTTCCTCGAAATTTCCCATGATTCAACGCTCCTTTGCCATCCAGAACGTCACACACCCTGAAAATTTTCAAACAACCAAAACAGAAATGAAAAGTGACTTATTTCGGAAAGCAAGAAAAAACGTTCTTTCTAACAAATTTTCAGAGCCTTAGGATTTCCACAAAATTCAACTTTGTTAACACTGATTACCTTTAATTACATTGGCGAGACTAGTGAAATAAAAATGGTTTATTGACCAACACTAGGCTCAATTTCTCAGAGCGACCTCTAAATGAAACAGAACAATTAAAATCACTATCACCACACGAATTAGTAATTTACAACACCTTAACCCGTCCAAGACGTCAAACATTAAAGCATACAAAATATACAACATTTTATTAGGTCTCGAATTCTTTAATAAATAATGAGCACATAAGTGGAAAACTAGCCATTGTACGTACTTATCCTTTAATCCTTGAACGATATTTTCTGGTCCTCCTAGTAAGAAACTACCAGCTCCCTTCTCTTCGCCAACTGTTAAGAACACAACTGTTTCCTGAAACAAGAAATGCCTTAGGTGCAAAGAAGAGGAAAGATTTCCCGCCAGAGCATATTCATTTAAGATGTATGATTTTTTGACATAATGCACTGCCAATTTTAAAAAACGCTTCATATCAAGATGCAAAAGGAAGATTGCCTAAGTTATCGTTGTCACCATTATTAGTCCAACAAACTCTTTGAAGGACCATCTGTCCAGTTTTAAGCCTTAGAAACTAACCTTGTATTATATCATAAAAAATTTGCTCCTATGCTTAGAGTGCAGGATGGCTTGAATGAAGCGAATAAAAGCTAAAGTTACCTTTACTTGAAGTTGGTATCATCAATCATTTATGATGGTAATAATAATAGAAGTAGTAGTAGTAGTAGTAGTAGTAGTAGTAGTAGTAGTAGTAGTAGTAGTAGTAATAATAATAATAATAACAATAATAATAATAATAATAACAATAATAACAATAATAATAATTTCGATCAGGACATAGTCCAAGGATAACACCATAAGTAACTCAATACTTATTTCCAATGCGACCCCGATTATTATTACCCGCAAGTTACTTGAATAAACCCGCGTGCTTGGTCGAAGAACCGGCGGCACCATTTTTTGAGTCTTTGGTACGACTCTGTCGAGAGTTAAACCCATGATCTCCCGGGTGGTAAGCAAGCATGCTACCGTTGAGCTACGCCACCCGGTAAAATAAACTATGAGTATTAGTTCTCAAAGCTGACCATGAGTTGTTAAAGAATATACCTCATTTTTTGAAAGAATCTCGTTAGCAAGAATGTTCATAAATTCCATGTCACCTTCTTTCCTAAAACAAGACAAAAAAATTGGTGAAATTTCATACACTTATCAACTCGTTAAAAAGGAGAAGCGGAGTGAGTAAAAACAAACAAAAACAAAGATCTACATACCTATGCAAGGAAAATAGGCGGGTCTTATTTGCAGATAAGTTGAATCTGTCTGCTTCAAGAAGCGCTAGATCTCGCAACAACAGGAGGCACTGCTTCTGGGTAAGACGGCACGATTTTTCCAATTTACCTGCCAGATCTACATGCTGATCTGATCCGCCTCTAAACAAAAAATGGCTTCAATTGGAAATCTAAAGAAATACGTCAAGGAAGTTTTGAGATTTATTAAATAAGGTCTACATCTTCATTTAAAATGGAACCAACGTGTACAGCATTGTATTATCGCTTAACTTTACTGCAAAATGTACAGTTAACCTCGGATACAAGGGCAGGGTTTCCACAGAATTTTAAAATAAACCTCCCTGACTTTTCCATGACTTTCCTTGACCAAATATTGATTTTCCATGACCAGGGTAAGCAGAAATTGCATTACCAGTATAGACATATTCATACATTTTTGTGTATGGACATTCATACATATACTGATATATAATGTGTCAGCCAATAATTATTTTTGGAACAGAAATCAAAACTGAGAACCTGCCATAACAAAATTTTATTTGAACGCGAATCACTGCAAAATAAGTTTGGAAAAATATCAAGTTCAAGGTGATTAATCTTTGCAACCCTTTCCAATTTCCCTGACTTTTTGCCCCATTTTCATCATTTTCCTTGACTTTTTACCAAACTATCTTTTCCCCTGACTTTTCCATGACTTTCCAGGATAGTCCGTATTTTCAAAGATTTTCCAGGATTTTCCCTGACCGTGGAAACACTAAGGGACACCTCCAGACTGGATAAAATCATCCCTTAAATACAGTGTAATAAAAAACCCAAACATTAATATATAACATTGTGGATAGTACATGTTTCTATTATATCTGATGAAATAAAATATATATATATATTAATAAATTAAATATTATTAAAGTAAATAAAGTAAAGTAAAATAAAGTAACAAAGTTGTATTAATAAAGTAAAGAAAATGATAAATAAAGGAGAGTGAAATATACTTCAACACCGCAGTTAAACCCTGTTCATTTCTTAGACATTTTGACAGGTAATTTCGAACTCGATTTCCAGCAACAAAGAGCAGCGACATTTTGCCTTTCTTGCCTTTTTCCATTCCTAGCAGCTTGATAAGCTACAAGAAAAATGAATCTTCCTGTAGTCACAGAAATACTGTCAACAGAGGTTAATACCACTGAATGCTTAATTGTAACATAATTAGTACATAAATGTCTCACATATCCCATAAAGTGGATTAACCTGACTGTTCAGAGCACAGGTGAGTAACACAGACAGGTGACTAGCAGGTGAAAAACATTCCCGCCACAGACGGCGCCTCGTGCACGAATTTGTAAGCAACATTAACAAAAAAGCTAAGTCTGCTGCACTTCCATTTTGGGTTTACAAAAGTAAGCTCTATTTTACAACTAAAAGTTCTACTTCTAAAAATCACACGCATGAATAACTATCATAGCAATGATTACACAATTTTAGCAATGAAGATATGTCAAAACAAATCTGCCGATTTGACAGCATAACTCACGATTTTTTCGAAATTTTGACCAAACAGCATGCGGAAAAAGCGTTCTACAGGCGCCTGGTGGGACTTTCGGAAGGAGATATATAGCTCTTTAGAAAGAGGAAGAACAGGGCTACACAATGATGTGGGCTATATGTTAAGACAGGTCCACCAAGAGAAGTGACGACGAGTTAATTAGATGTTCTATTTTTTGCAATTTTCGCTTGGAAAACTGCTGACACAAAGCCATTGTTCTGACATCATCCATTGTACTCTGTCTATAAACTTATAGCTTTAATTCAGTAAAAGCTGCTGCTACTGGCTTTGGGTTATAAATGAGGACTAGGTAGGATGTTTGCGTATTTTTGATTATACGTGTATTTATAAGCAAAATTTTTTGCGGGGCCTTTGCTCGAGCTGCAAGATAAACACCCATACTGGAACTCTAACAGAACATACTGATATGGCTATTACCCATACTGGAACTCTAACAGAACATACTGATATGGCTATTACCCATACTGGAACTCTAACAGAACATACTGATATGGCTATTACCCATACTGGAACTCTAACAGAACATACTGATATGGCTATTACCCATACTGGAACTCTAACAGAACATACTGATATGGCTATTATCCAAATTCAAATTGAAAAATCAAATCAATGGATTCGATTCGAATTAGTTTTTTGATAACATTATGCTCGCCCCTACTCTGGAGTACTGTAAAAACTAATGAAAAAGATGCTTCGTTAACAAAACGGACTCATATCTCTGTTTGCCGGACAAAAGCGGGGAGAGGTCGGTCCAAATTTGCCAATTGTCCGTATTTATCGATACTAAGCTAATACAGAAGGCGCCGTGTATTAGACTCACGGTAATGCAGAATCAATCTCCTAATTGTCTCAAAAACGTCTAGTGCGGGTCACTCCTGACATACAAGCTACACATGTGACGTTAAACCATGCTTGGTTGCACTGAAGTAAACAAAGTGACGGCCTGCCAACTAGCGGTCAGCTCGCGAAACAATGGACTGTGTCTGTAATATGCCAGACTTTTAACGGTCCAGATTTTGTCCGATATCCGTAAAACCATATGCAAGGTCCGACAAACCGAGATATGGGTGCAATATGTTTGTTGGCGCGGTTTTATAACCTGCTGAAAGTTTAAAATGACACGCTGCTTAGAAGGTACTATGAACTATGAATTTTATTTCGCACATCAAAAAATACAATATCAAACACATTGATAAACTTTAAATGAAATAATTTGGGTAGTGCGAGGTGAGTGTATGACCATACGGTCATTAACACACTCACTTTACTTAAATGAAAAAGTGATTATAATTATGCATGCTTCTGTAGATAACTTAATGTAAATAAGGATGAAGTAAATGATGTAATAATTTGAGTAGTGCGAGGTGAGTGTACGACCATACGGTCATTAACACACTCACCTTACTTAAATGAAAAACTGATTATAATTATGCATGCTTCTGTAGATAACTTAATGTAAATAAGGATGAAGTAAATGATGTAATAATTTGAGTAGTGCGAGGTGAGTGTACGACCATACGGTCATTAACACACTCACCTTACTTAAATGAAAAACTGATTATAATTATGCATGCTTCTGTAGATAACTTAATGTAAGTAAGGAAGAAGTAAATGATGTAATAATAGCAATGGTATAAGAGCAATAAACCTGAAAGTTGAGAAAGGAAAACATAATATGTAATTACGACCTTGAGTGAGCCTTAAAGCGAAAAAAATTTTTTTTAAATAGTTACGAATATGAATTATGTGATTAGCTGTCAATGCACCGCTTACTTGTATTACAATGTACCATATTGCTTACTTGTATATACAATGATATACAAATAATATACAAATATATACAAAGGGTAGGATTTGCTAGTTCATTTAAGTACTGTCCGTTCGTTAACTCATCAGAAAAACTCCAATCTATAGTAAAAAAGCAGAAAATAAAATTATAATTACCTAAACCATTTACCTGCATATGACAGAGATTAGATAGATGCGTCCCACAACACATATTACTTTCTATTCCTTCAATAGTTACTACTCTGACTGGACCTACATGATCATCAGGTAAACCTCTTGTCCGCACCTGTAATCATGTAAAATCATCATCAGTATTAATTTAAACTTGAAAAAATCTTAAAATTGAAGCAAAAGATTTCTGTACACTAAATGCTATTACAATTTGGCAGAACTGTAAATAGTCTCTACATTATACACTCATTCTTACTGTTCTCACAAAATGGCTATTAAACAAAAAAAATAACATGTCTATTTAATGTTTTTTTTTATTATTATTATTGTCACATCCAGTACAATATAATGACATTAAGCACACTGTGACATCAATTATTACGTCATACTGTCTTAAATTCTTATGTTTCATACGCTATCGTTATCATAAAAGAATGATTGTACTGCAGTGGGCTAGAGAAGCAAAGGCCTGTATAAGCCCACTGTAATGTGAACCCGATAAAAAAGAATGGATGAGTGAACAAAAGAAAAGAACTGGGAGAAATGTTAGATCACACAGGAAGGGTAGAAGGATGTGTTAGTGGAAATGGTAGGAAGAAAGATAATAGATTGTGCTATGTTGACATCAGCTCTAAAGATTTATCAATGATGCCTTGTTTTGCATAATCTGTACCAGGATTGTGGTATGACTGCTGCAGTAGCTTTTCCTCCCACTAAAGCTGTTAAACTTTGCCCTCTTTTTGCCTGATGTCACATGCAATAAAAATCGCTGGGATTTATTTCTTGCGACACGATAGAGTGGAATCCCAGTAAGAAACTAAATATTTTTCGTATTTGTACTATCAGTTACCAACATTTTTACCAACTCATAATTTACATCTTGTATACTTGTATTTTCAGATACACGTAAACGTTTTCCAGATTTTCTCGTTTACTGTAAATATTTCGCGTTCCTTCATACTTTTGTGTTGTAGAATTCTCGCTTAATAAACCAGTTTAATTTGACGAAGCGTTTTCTGGTTTTCTCTACGAGACTTCCGAGAGAAACAAAACACAAGAGAGGCCTAGCTGCTTACGAATAGAAAGAGAAACAGGAAGCGGGATGGATTACAAAACAATAAAGCAGGTTACGATCACCTTGGGATAAATCAAGTATGTCTATACGGAGTGGAACACTGCAGAAATTGTATTACAAGTGCTTCTTTACATTAAAATTATGTTGGCGGGACTTTGGGAAGACTTCGTACCAGATGGGTTTTCGTAGTAAGAAGTTTGTGTGAAGAATAATATGTGATTACATAGGCTTTATTATAACCTTGGCAGAGACATAATAAAATTATCCTACTACTGAGACTTGCGTTATAAGCTGAATTCAATTTAATTCAATTCAATTTTTATTTTCTCAATAGCAGTTAAAATTAGTCATAATTATTTTTACATTTCATTGCAGCTGAGAAGGAGCAGCAAAAGACCTATTGGTCACTTGGTCAGCTGCCCCTTATTAAGAATACAAGTTTACTTACAGGCTCATGACATTTTCAGGTGTTTGTGTATGTATAAAAGGCAAAAGCAACAAAAATCAACTCAAAGCAGAAATGCAATTCAAAGCATAACAAGGAATAACATCAAGCAAAAAATTAATGAAATTCAATGTAGAGAAAAAATAACATCAAACAAAAGCAACAAAAATCTACTCAAAGCAAAAATGCAATTCCACTCAGAATAAAAGGAAGTTATCACAAGCAATGCAAAACTGAATTTAACTCATAGCAAAAAATTATATCAAACAAAATGAAACTCAAAGCGAAAATTTTATAAAAACACACACACCTGATGTAGTGAAGAATCATCTTTGCTGGCATACAGGTGTGGGGTTACTCGAATACCTGCTCGAATTTTTTCATTGACAATCTCTTCTAATTCATCGAACTGCTGCACTGACATCTTTGGTGTGTCCAGTTCTATAGAAGATATTTGATTGCCTAGGCTCCTACAAATGCAACTGCAGTTACACACAGAGCAATAATGAAAAGCTCACAGCAACACAGCATGTAAAACACTCGATAGCGAATGCCAAGCTCTGGATAGAGTGACCTTGAGACAATGTCATGTAGTACTAATCTGGTTGTTATAGCAACAGGTTACAGACAAAATTATTTTGCATAAAGTTTAAACTCGGGTGTCGCTTGATACAAACGGCTAGAAGTTAGTATGTAGTCAGTCGGCAAGCGAAAACATGATAATACTTGCATTATTTAGGTGACTAATACATTTTTATAACAGAATAACACAACTTGTACCATTTTAATGCTTCAAATTAGGTAAAAAACGTTGTAAAAATAAAAATGGCTGTGAGCAAAGTAAAAAAATCATCATTAAAGCAAAATGATGAGGAAGAAGAAATTGGGAATGCCAAATTCTAGTTCTGAAATTACGGTCGAACTGCCAAAAGTTGAACTTGTGCCAAAATAACTCAACTTAATTTTGCTTACATGACAACAACATACACAACTCCAGCAGCATTGGAACAGACAACTTCACTAACAATAACTTCACTTAGTATAGCTCAAACTTCTAGCCTAAATCCCACTTGAATGGAAAAAAAATTGCTATAATATTTATAAAACTCAATTAGCCCCGAAAATGTATGAAAGGCACCCAAAATGAATCCTACATAAGTTGCATACTGTACAAAACAGAAATCATACAATATCTAGTCTTAGTAACACTCAACTGCTTATAGATCTAATATGGAATTACATTAAATTAAAAGAAGATGATTTCATGAAATGATATATTAATAGTGCAAACAGAAAAACCATTATTAACGGAAATATTATTAAGGAATCATTGTTAGCGATGGGTGGAGTTCTTAATGTTGGGCTTGAGCAATGCTTAGTGAAGTTATTGTTAGAAGTCTGTTCCAATGCTGCTGGAGTTGTGTATGTTTTTGTCATGTAAGCAAAATTAAGTTGAGTTATTTTGGCACAAGTTCAACTTTTGGCAGTTCGATATATTAATAGCCAGTTAGCTATATTAATAGGTTATCTTGCAACAGTGTAAAGTCATTACTGATTTGTTCTTGTAGTGTGTGTGTGTGTGTGAGTGCGTGCGTGCGTGCGCGTGAGCACGTGTGTGTGTGCATGTGTGTGTGTGTGTGTGTGTGTGTGTGCGTGCATGCGTGTTTGTGTGTGTGTGCGTGCGTGTGTAAATATTAGTATGTAAAGTCATTACTGATTTGTTCTTATAGTGTGTGTGTGTGTTGTATGTGGGTGTGTGTGCGTGCGTGCATGTGTGTGTGCGCGCGTGTGTGTGTGTGTGCAAATATTAGTACTTATTTTTTTCCACTAATCCGGTCACAAATTATCGTTAATATTAATTTATTTACTAAATTTGCTAAGTAATAAGAACTGTACATTTATTTAATGAATTGTACGAAGTAAAGATAGCATACATATATATGTAAAGGATTTCATAAAACAAACATTTATCCTAAGCATTTTGCAAAACAAATGAAATTTCATAACACCTACAGCAAGAATAGCACCAAAAAAAACTGACCATCTTTGCAAGTGATGCAAATTTGAAAAATTTAGTGTACGCACTAGAATGATAATTATGTGGTACAGTCACATCTCGGTTTGCCAGACAAAAGCGGGGAGACGTCGGTCCGAATTTGTCGATTGTCCGTGAGCAAGTAATGTAGAATCAATTGCCTAATTATCTCAAAAATGTCTAGTACAGGCCGTTTCTATGCAAAAGTATGTAAAAACTGTCAACAATTGACTCAAATAACTCTGTATAATTGACTCTATATTTTTTCTGCATATGCTTAAGTAAGATACTTTTGTGTGACCAATGAGCTTTTACTATTTTTATGTCGCCTTTCTTTGCTTTAAATACGTAGAAGCAATCATGTTAAGTACAAGATTTATATGCTGCTTGGTTACACTGATGTAATGGTGTAGTGGCGTGCCAACTAGCAGTCAGCTCACGAAACAACGGACTGTGTCCGCAGTATGCGGAACTTTTTAATGTTCCAGATTTTGTCCGATTCTTCCAATATCCGTGAAAGCGAGGTCCAGCAAACCGACATATGAGTGTACGTGTATATTGTGTATCACATATTGTTTAATGTGATGATTGAATTCAAAAGGCAGACGCTTGGTCGTAAATCTTAAACTTTATTCTCGTAAAAGCAGACTAGTTGAAGTGCACAACAATTATCAATGTTATATAAATAGCTAGACATGATCTCACCAGGAAGTTGTCTTGTAACCATATCTTTCGTCTGCTATAGCGGTTATAAGATGTTGACCTAGAAAAATGACAAAAAGATAATCGCAGTTTATTATTTCAAGTGTCGCAAAAGCTTTCATGACTTTCCTCTATCCTTCCGGAAAAGCTAGACAAAGCTGGCAATGTCCGGAACGTTCCCTGGGAAACACAGAAGCATTTTCTAGTAGAGAAAAGATCACTAGTATGTTAAGTACGTAATAGTAAGTATGAACATATACTTACAGTTCCTTACAGTCCCTTATATATGTAGCAAAAAAAAACATTTGCTTTCGACCAGATGGTTGAGTCTAGTGGTAATGCGTCTGCTTTCCGTCTGGGAGGTCGTGAGTTCGAACCAGCGGCCGGGTCATACCAAAGACTTTAAAAATGGTACCTGCTGTTGCCCTGCTTGATGCGTGGTATTTAGGGTAAAAGTGGGGCAATAATAATAGTCTGTTATGTAGTTGTAGGTTGCTATTTACAATCGGCGATAATAGCTCTTTGAGCTAATGTTGATTGTTGACCCAAAAGCCGACTTTAAATAAAGATTATTATTATTATTATTATTACATTATTTTTTTGTTTGGTTAGCTTTATGCAACACTGCATGCATTTTATTGAAGTTAAACATATTCAGAGAGGTAGCAAAAAGCAGATATTCATGTTTCCAATTGTTTAGAAACCTATTATGCCTATATATCACATTAAACAATACCTGATACACAATACACACATACATACACTCGTATCTCGGTTTGCTGGACCTCGGTTTTATGGACATCAGAAGAATCGGACAAAATCTGTACCGTTAAAAAGTCCCGCATACTGCAGACACAGTCCGTTGTTTCGTGAGCAGACTGCTAGTTGGCGGGCCGTCACTTTGTTTACACCATTACATCAGTGTGACCAAGCAGCGTGTAACTATTGTACTTAACATGATTGCTTCTACGTATTTAAAGCAAAGTAAGACGACATAAAAATAGTAAAAGCTCATTGGTCACACAAAAGTATCTTACTTAAGCATATGCAGAAAAAATACAGAGTCAACTATGCAGAGTTATTTGAGTCAATTGTTGACAGTTTTTACATACTTTTGCATAGAAGTGGCCTATACTAGATATTTTTGAGACAATTAGGCGATTGATTCTACATTACTTACTCACGGACAATCGGCAAATTCGGACCGACGTCTCCCCGCTTTTGTCTGGCAAACCGAGATGAGACTGTACTACATAGCAATATAAAACTAGATAAAGAAGTGTTATTAAGGATTTACCCGTGTGTTGTTGCATATGGTCAAACCTTCTGGTCCAGTCCAACTGCACCGTCACTCTAATTCCAGCTTCTATCGGGTTAGCTACGGAATGGACGGCTTGATCGCCTCGCCGTGTAACTCTGACCACTTGTTGACCATTTATCTGCAAACAGGACAGAAAACATGGGCCAAGTACTCCATAATGAGTGAACTGTGACATTAAAATTTAAGTAACGTAAATGAAGGACGAAGTTCAGAGATGAAAAAATTCTCACTTACAATCAGAAATATGGTTTCCCATATTAATTATCATTTATCAACAATCATGCTAATACAACATCTTTCAAAAACTGATTCAAGATCATTATCAATTAGTATGTCAGGGGAGCATACTAATCCAATGACACACATCAATCTAGAAGATATTACTCTACTCCTTTCTCAAATAAAAAATAGCAGAAATTTGTAATTCTGGTATACAAGTCATATCATGCTAGGTGTAGCTGGCTAATGAACAAACAGCACTACTACTCTCTAATCGGAGTATTTCTAATATCCAAGTGTGACGGTTTGTGGCAGTAAAACTAATATATTATGACTGGTCTAGGGTAATTTAGCATCAGTGTCTCAAATCTAAAGCTCGGGTCACATGTTCTCCGTAAGTGTGAACGACTAAACAGGAAACACTAAAAAGACAGAGCTCGTAATTTACTAACATGTCAGGGTAATCATTTCTACTAATTTCATCTCCAAGCATTTGGGTTTATGTTGGGGCAATTCTCCTATAGGACTCGATTATTTTACTAAATATAATCATAGAGTTGTTAATCGTAAAATGTTTTCACAAACTCTGAAATAGAATGTGTAAGACGGTACAGTAGGCGCCACTTAATAGACTCACTTTGGGACCCAAAGTGTTCCGACCCAATTAACCGACTGATTCAATTAACTGAAGGGTATAGCCTATTACTACTATAGAAGTATGAATAATGATGCATCACCTTAGTATGTTACGCTTGGCTTGCAAAGGCTTTAAATGAATTTTAGAAACGAATTCATGTCAAAATTCCAATGTGCAATTATTTAAGAATGATAATCTGTATAAGTGAATTAATAAAGAAAGAAAATAAAATTCTCGCAAATCCGATTATATTACCACTAAAAATGACAGAAATTCGTGTAAGGTCGGTTGCTTCATTTCTTCACAAAGAAGTTGGTTTATGAAATTCTCATAATGATAAAAACATTGAAAATCTGTTACTGTTTGCTGCACATATTCACGCAACACACCTAGTCACCTAGTGCTTGAGCTGCAGTTGATGATGACCTTGTTCCTCCTGTGAAAAGCAGCGGGAACTTCAAAAGCAAACCGCTGGTCAAGTGATTAAATGTTTAGCTTTCAGAAACGAGATTAACTGCAGTGGACGAGCGGGTGACAGATTCAAGCCGATGACAGCTACCATTAGCGCATCACAAACACACATGCTTACGAACAAAGCTGTACTTAATATGATTGTTTCTACATACATTATAGTGCAGAAGAGTGACACGAACATTACACAAAAGCTGTAAAAGCTCTGTGGTCACACTCAAGTGTCTTATTTCAAGTACATAAAGAAAAACATTGAGTCAATTGCCAACTGTTTTTATGTACATTTGAATAGAAGCGCCCCATAGCAGAAGTTTTGATGCAATTAAATGCAACGTGAGTTTAATAAATGGCACCTACTGTATTTGATAAAGGTGTGTCCTTCTTATACTGTGGAAGTTGGAATTGTACATTTTTAATTAGGTGCTGCCATCTATGAACTAATCCTGTTACATTCCACCAGCTAAATTACCCCCAGTATAATTGTATGGTCCAATATGCATTCACTGGTTCTCTCCCTATTTTAAAGTAATGGTTGTTGTGAAGAATGTGCAAATCTGCATAGGTCACCTATACCTATATATACTGACTGGTTTTGCTTTCTAGTCACTCTAACTCTCAGTGTTCAGTGCAGCAGTTGTGCTACTCATGTGTCTGTAGATTCAATAAACACTTTTCTATTGTGTACAGTGTAACTATGTATTATAGATTTTTTTATTCTTGTTCATACTTCTGTGCTTAAACTCAATCATTACAAAGTGAGTGATCTACAACTTCAAACATGACTTTCACATGTACATTTCAGTGATCCAAATTAGAAGCCAAAACTCACAGGTAGTTTACAATAAATTCCTCCATGAGTATTGTTGTTAGCAAAAAATAACCTACCCGATTCCAATACATACACAGTATTAAAAAAGAACGTATTACAAAATGTCAGAGTAAAAAACGACGGTACTTACAGTTCCCCTGTCATCGGGCTGAAACAAAAATGGAAACTGAATTAAGTTAAATGTAAATACAACTGACTTCTATAAAATACTTAACGTGTTATAATACGATTACCATGATTTACTAGAATTTTCAAACTGCGTAGTTCCAAAGAAGCAAAAACGTAAAGTTAATACGTTGAGCGGTGAAACGTAAGTAGTTTCAAAGAAGCAAAAACGTAAAGTTAATACGTTGAGCGGTGAAACGTAAGTAGTTTCAAAGAAGCAAAAACGTCAAGTTAATACGCTGAGCGGTGAAACGTAAGTAGTTTCAAAGAAGCAAAAACGTAAAGTTAATACGTTGAGCGGTGAAACATAAGTAGTTTCAAAGAAGCAAAAACGTAAAGCTAATACGCTGAGCGTTGAAAGGTAAGTAGTTTCAAAGAAGCAAAGACGTAAAGTTAATACACTGAGCGGTGAAACGTAAGTAGTTTCAAAGAAGCAAAAACGTAAAGTTAATACGTTGAGCGGTGAAACGTAAGTAGTTTCAAAGAAGCAAAAACGTAAAGTTAATACGCTGAGCGGTGAAAGTTAATACGCTGAGCGGTGAAACGTAAGTAGTTTCAAAGAAGCAAAAACGTAAAGTTAATACGCTGAGCGGTGAAACGTAAGTAGTTTCAAAGAAGCAAAAACGTAAAGTTAATACGCTGAGCGGTGAAAGTTAATACGCTGAGCGGTGAAACGTAAGTAGTTTCAAAGAAGCAAAAACGTAAAGTTAATACGCTGAGCGGTGAAACGTAAGTAGTTTCAAAGAAGCAAAAACGTAAAGTTAATACCCTGAGCGGTGAAACGTAAGTAGTTTCAAAGAAGCAAAAACGTAAAGTTAATACGCTGAGCGGTGAAACGTAAGTAGTTTCAAAGAAGCAAAAACGTCAAGTTAATACGCTGAGCGGTGAAAAGCAAGTAGTTTCAAAGAAGCAAAAACGTAAAGTTAATACGCTGAACGGTGAAACGTAAGTAGTTTCAAAGAAGCAAAAACGTAAAGTTAATACGCTGAGCGTTGAAAGGTAAGTAGTTTCAAAGAAGCAAAAACGTAAAGTTAATACGCTGAGCGGTGAAACGTAAGTAGTTTCAAAGAAGCAAAAACGTCAAGTTAATACGCTGAGCGGTGAAAAGTAAGTAGTTTCAAAGAAGCAAAAACGTCAAGTTAATACGCTGAGCGGTGAAACGTAAGTAGTTATAGAGAGCATAATTACTCTCCATAATAACAGAGTAAAAAGTACGCATTAACTTATTTAATAGTCTTTAATATATCTAAAAATTGTGTAGTTAATAATGCAGCTAGATGATATTCTGAATGTTTTCATCGCCAATTAATATTGTTGTTATTACTAACTATTCTAAGTAATTGTGATATTGTTATTTAGGATGAATTTCTATGTATTTTTTTGTAAATTCGTAATATTGTCTCAAATGTTGTGTTTGTCTGTATGTAAATAATTTAACTTAATTGTACCTGCAAATAGAGGGAAAAAAAGAATTATGACAATAACACAGACAGTGCTATTGTGTGGTTGTTGGCATCCTTCTGTCTCGGAAGATAATGGAGTGTGTGCCAAGAGAGTCAGTTATTGATCACATTGATGGAGCTGCAGCGTCGACTGTGGCTGAGCAGTGCGATCCTTGAACCACTGGAGTGGCCTCTCCAGGGCGCACGCCTGGGCAAGGTGTATGGAGATCCTGAGTTGCCCAGACAACAGGAACCCCTCTCTTCCTCCCTGGTGTAGTCCAAAGGAAAGCGGAGCGATACGTTTGGCACCAGGTTGGCTGCAGGAGCTGCCGGAGTCAGTGAGCATGCTGCACTGGTCCGCCTTCGGGGCTCCACTCCTGATTTGGAAGGTTTACTCCTCTACACATGGCCGTTGGGTCACTTGACCTCCTCCGCCCTCTAGCCGTTGGCTGCTTGTGCAGCTCCTCCGCCTAGTGTCGAGATACAGTGTGGGCATCCCGCAAGCCTACAGCACCTGGTATTCCTAGGCGGTCACCCATCCAAGTACTAACCAGGCTCTACGTTGCTTAACTTCAGTGAACAGACGAGAACCGGTGTTTTCAACGTGATTTGGCCGTAGTCACAGAGAGTGCTATAGAAACTTGCTACAGTTGTGCAGCATACGCCCCCTATGCCGTTTTATGGTTCTATTCCATTTTATGCAATATATTGTGGCAGTGATATAAAGTCCAATTACCTAATCTCGTTCATTTCTTTGTTACATATTGTTAATATTTACTAAGAGCCCAAGATCAATCAATCAATCAATTTATTTCACTCCAGCAATACATATACAATACATCAACATACAATATTATTGAAACAAAAAGAAACAGTATAGGAAAAAAACGTTGACGAAGTCAAATTAACCAAATAAAAGAGTTGCTGTATGACACCTTGAAAGCTTGGCTTGTTAGGGTGGCAGAAATGAGTGAATGAAAGAATGGTTCGGGTTAGTAGACATGATGGAATGGAAAAAAATAGTAAGATTAGGGATAGGAAGAAGGAAAAGAGGAGAAGAAATGACCACAGGGTATTTTTAATTTACGTAGAGGCATATTAAAACAGCATTATAATTGATTGGAGGCCATATATTGCGACTGCATAAGACATGGAACCATTAAAATTGTATTATAAGTATGTATCAAAAATGGTCCTTTTCAAGTACTTTTTGAAACTATAAATAGTTTTGTGTATTTTTACTTGGGCACTTATTTTATTCCAGTTATTGGGGGCTGTGAATTTAAGATATCGGTAACATACCAGAATCTTGTGCAAGCCATATTTGTACACTACTGGGAATATAAGCAATAATTTGTTAAATCTTGTAAAATAACTATTGAATTAATGCTTACCCAAACTATAGCATCACAAAAGTTAACATTTTTTTATGAAAGTACAGCAGGACTGCTAACGGTTATTATGCCTTAACACATGCGTTCACATTGTAGCCATTGTAAGTATTATACCTGTCCCCCTCCTTCTGGAAAAAGAATGGTATCTGTCAGCACCACGTCGTATCCGCTTTCTTGGCATCCCTTATCAGAGGAAAGTTCAGATGGCTCGCAGGAAACAACAACCGCCTCCAACTGAAATTAGAAATTAATGTAGTAGCTATCTACAAATTGGCTGGGTTGTTTTTTGATAGATAAATGTCAGAGAATTTGGCTATTGACTCTCAGAACAACAGTTACTCGACTATGTTTGAATGATGCACTCACTCTGGGTGCAGAACCACCTCATGAAATCACTATTGACCACATTGATCATTTGACCACTATTGAGCACATACAACATAGTATTGTCAAGATAAATTTTTGACCTTGTGGCCTTAACATTTGACCATTCAGACCAAAAATCAATGTGCTTCCAGCTCTTGCACAGACATGTCGTTGTGTCAAGTTTGGTGTATAGACCTTAATCTGTTATGATTTTACTGTGCCGGCAGATACACAGACAGACGCAACGACACACTTTACCCGAACTCAGACTACTGCTGACGTATGTAACTTTTTACCTATAATGCCTACATATTACATTTAACAAATCAGTGTTAAGTATTTTTTAAATACACTGGCAACCAGATGTAATACATTTACAATATTTCTATAACACAATATCCATAGCCATAAATATGATGAAATCACATTCTAACATTATTTAAATATTTATATAATGAAAAGGTTGGTTCCATCATGTACTTATAATTATTGCCGATCTGAATCATCACAACTATGATACAAATTAAAAACACAAATAAATTAGAAATTTAAGTTGTTTTAAATTATTATGCACCAACTGCTTAGGTAACTCATCACGGATTATTTTATAACAAACAATTTTAACGTACGCATTTGCTTTTAAATTCAAGCGAAAAATTAGTAAAAATCCGCATGAATTTTGCTGTAGCCGGTACAATGTAAACTTACTCAGATGGCTAGACTGCCATGATCATGATCATGTCTACTGGGGGCTAAACGAAAATCAACTTTTCTTTTACAATTTCTTATTATGTCTATTAATATAATTATTTTCTATACATTACACGCAACTAACTGCCCACAACTTAAGAATAACAACATTAACAAGAACATTCACACCAAAAAAAATCAATAAAACAAAATAAAATAAAAATTACCTCAGTTAAATAAGAATCGAGCTGACAGGAGAGCGACATATTAGTTTAACAGCTTGAAATCTTTACGATACGACGCACCATTATTATAGTTCGGTAGCATTCACAATGAGAACAAAAAATAGGCACGACCATAATTCTTTGCTGCTATTTTCAGCTGCCTAGGCTATTATTATCATGTTTGACAATTTATATACTTTTTGCTATAATTATAAGCACAAAATCAAAACACTCTGTGAAGCACAAGCAGATTATTGAAATCGCTTAACAAACAACGTTAGGCTTCATTTCATTAGTAGCAGTAGTAGTAATTTTATTAACACAGTAAATAAACTGTGTTATGTCTATACAGCCGATCAGTGTTAGCGAAGTTTATTACTACTAGGAGATTAGTATCCATTTATTATTGATTTTCAAATGAAAGCCTGCATTTTGTGCTAATAGCCATGGCCATCTTGACTGTAACCAACAGCTCTTATTGAAGAAAACTAGAATTTATTTTTATAGAACGTAACAAATTATTGTCAACAAGTTTTATTTGGTGAGATAATTACTTACTCTACATTTAACAAGTTTGTCTTTTCTTGTCTCTTCTCAGCTTTTAGTTGAATTTGCTGATATTTGCAACGATTTTAATATGGTGCATTTCCAAAAAACTGTAGCTTTGAAAATAATGTTTCGATGTTACATCAAATTATATTAATATACTTGTAATGGACTTTTGCTGAATCAAGTTGCCATATACAATTCACAGTGACACACAGTTTTTTCACATTTAGATATTCTTTCTGGTTAACGATGTGTCCGTAATAATGTTTTGCAGGAGTTATCTCACAATGATAACGAAATTATATCAAAGAAAATCGAACAAGTATAAAATTATGTCTGCTGTACAGGAATTTTTGTGCTAAACAATGTCATTATATTATTACAAAAATCACTGATACAAGAGGACTTTTATACGAAAAATACTTTCGCTGCAGTTCCTCCCTTCACCTGGCATGTTTCAGTTATACAAGATTCATACAAACGTACAATAAACTATGATCAAGTTGCTTACAGACAACATGATATCATCACCTTTAAAAACTCAAGCAAAATATGTGTAATAATGATTGGCTTGTTTTCTACAGTACTTTCACTTAGGAAGTTAATCAAAATTATGTTTTCCTGCATTTTTATATAAATGTACAATTATTGTTTATAGCAATATAACAACTGCAAAAGTTAGTACCATAACTATTATTACAACCTATTGAACATAACATAATCGTTCTGTTGATATGGTACCTGGATTTGCAGATTATGGTTTTCTAACGGAATCTAACCCATAGTGTAGCAACCTTCATTTATGAAACATAAAATATTGTGATATATGGCAGCTATATTATTTTCTAGAAGCCACAACTTTGTCATGTCTGTTCTACGCAAGGTGTTACTAAGCTCCTTGTTTTCTGGCAGAACCTGGATCTTTGCATCAGAAATTGCATTTTTATTTTTAGATTACATTACAATAGCATTTTTACATCAGGGCAGCTTTTCAGAAATGATCTCTACGAATTTCATAAAATTTTGTAAATGCTTGGGGGAAAAAATCAAGATTGAAATGAGAATTGTCGTTGACTTCACTCTAAAATTACAAAACAATGGGAACTAAAACAATACAATACACTACATTAGTTTGTGGCCGCAACAGCATGTATTCTGCCAAAATTACTAGGTGGAATTAATCATTGGTGGGTAGACATAATGATTACACTGATAAGCTTTGCACAGAACCAACTTTGCTATATATATATAATACTAATGTATTCACACACTAGTACTGCACAATGTGCATGTAATGGAAATTACATGTTCAGTAGAGAATTAGAAATATATTTTGGTAACTTAAAGGTCCTATGACCCTATTTTTTGATGTTATTTTTTATAGCGTAGGTGGAATTATATATCTATATGTATGCGTAATAGCAAATAAAGCAATACCGGGAAATTATGTATAATGTGGAATATATATATATATATATATATATATATATATATATCAATCAATCAATCAATCAATCAATCAATCAATCAATCAATCAATCAATCAATCAATCAATCAATTCATTTCACTCCAGCAGTACATATACAATACATCAACATACAATATTATTGAAACAAAAAGAAACAGTATAGATAAAAAAAATGTTGATGAAGTCAAATTAACCAAATAAAAGAGTTGCATATATTCCACATAATTTCCCAGTACTCACTACTGGAAAGTCAACAATTTTCAATTATTTCAATAATACAATTATTTTCTATCATTTGTATCATTCAGGTGTCAAATGCAAACACTCAATATTGTGTGATCTCACTACTGCATCATTGTTTATTCAGTGTGCTGGAAAAAATGGAAAGTGAAATACCAATATTTTCCACCATTTTTTGCAATGAAAATTGTACTAACCAGCTAGTAAGCAATACATGGAATAAAAGTCTAATAAGTGTGGGATCTTTTGCAGGCATAATTTCATTTTCTGGGTGGCTTTGCAAGATTTTGCAGTGTGACCACTTTTAAAGAGAGATTCTTCCGAACTTCTCAGATGGTGCTGTTGGTGTTTTTGTCGTTGTTGCTGATGAATGTCGGTGATGATGAAGATGACACTGACATAAATATCAAGTTCTCATGCAACTTGCCATCAAACCAACTTAACACACTTCTCTGAATTACGTCGAGGAAGAATGACTGTAAATAAGACGAGTTCACTCATTAGTACTGCACAATGTGCATGTAATGGAAATCACATGTTCAGTAGAGAATTAGAAATATGTTTTGGTAACTTAAAGATCTTACTACACTATTTTTTGGTGTTATTTTTTATAGCGTAGGCGGAATTATATATTTTCTATTTTTAAAACAGTTTTGATGCATACTTTTATGTGATATGGTAAGTTAAATTAAGCACTGTTGGTACTAGACAAATATTATCGCCTGCCATGACAGCCAGTGCTGTGACATCACGTAAGGAAGAGGCATTTCACAGCCACAGTACAGTAGAAAACTAGCGGCCCCAGCAAGCAGAGCACTGTGAACAGAGTGGTAGTTGCTGAGTAATGATTTATCTATTAATAAAAATGTTTTTTTATCTATTTATAGCAAATAAACTTATAAGAATCAGTAGTTTAAATAATCTGATATAAGAATCAGATTAACATTAACATTATATACTATTAACATTAACAGATACGTTAATAGTATATAAGAATCTGTATAACAAACACAGTATACAGAGCAGTATGATGTTACTGTACTATTATTTAAACTGTGCATAGGCTGTACGAACAATAGGTGTACTAAGTAATCCCGCACAGTAAATCATGCTGCTAGCCACTATTTTGGCATAAAGAAACAGCATATTATTTACGATTTACTTAGAAGCTTAATTAGAAGTTCATATTTTTCACTTAATATCAGATAATAATAATCACTGCTTTTGCTACCACTGCTATTGCTGTCGACGATAAAAACATTTAAACTAAAAAAAATAAATTTAACTAATAATGGATTTACCTAAAATTGCGACTCGAGAAAAATTATGAAAGTCAACATATCTTAACGAAATTGGTTTTGCCCGAGAGAGTCTGATACGCTAATTTTAGTTTAAAATACATACTGCAAATTACAAAGATGCAAATTACTTGTCTCAGTTCAAGAAACTAAGAACTAAGGAATAGAATGTCTCTGCGCATGCATTTGGCTGGAATGGGCAGGCATGCACTTAAATGAAGAAAACATGATCAGTAGAGGATGTCGAAGATTTCTGCATATGAAGAGTACCCATATTGCCGTTTACCAGGAGGCAATTTTTAACACATTTAACAATAAGAACTCCATGCAGTGTGAAGGAGATGTTTAACATTTAGAACGGTATATTATTTGCAGTTATACCATTGTGATTAAAGGAACAATTCTTAAATTAGTATAATTCAAAACATTTATATTTGTACTTACGCTCTATGCGGTTTGGCAGTATTATATGTAATTATTTTGTTGTTGTTATTTCAGCCTGATCATTGCTGCAATATCATAAACAAACCACTTTGATTGATTCAGCAAAAACTTCCATAGTTATTTAATCAGGAGCTTCTTTTACTTGATTATTTCCTACGTGGGCCTTTGACAATACGCTTTTGTTTCACCTTTTACATTTTTTTGCTAATGCTTTTCTTTGCAATCTAAAACTTAGCTTGAAAATGTTGTCTGTATTCCAACTGAAATTTTTGTTTTCAAGTTAAAGTATAGGTTTTACATGTCAAATATAGACCTGCGTTAACTCAAATGTAGATTTAGGTAATTCAAATGCATCTTGGTAACTCAAATGTAGATTTAGGTGGTTCAAATGTGTTAACAATGGTTTTCAAGAAAACTTAAGCGTATTTGGCAAGTCAAATGTAGACACATGTCAAGTCAAATGTGACATTGGTATCTCAAATGTGAATAGGTGGTAAAGTTTAAGGATGTTAAATTTAATCTTCTTTAATTTCAATTTAATAATTGCTGTGAAAATAATAACTTTATAGGTCTACTAATAGTTCACTAATGTTCAGCAAACTTTACATAGTACTGGAACTGTTAGAGAAAACAATACATTCTTAAAATAAACAATGTTTCTTGAGAGAAACTAATTCATTAATGCAGTGCTAATGCATTACTTAAAAAAGTAATTAGTGATTCACTGTTCATTGAGAAGTGGAACCGATTTATTCTTTTCTGCCGACATTATGGTTTATCAAAGAATTTCGTTTGAGGATAAACAACACATTTTTCAAAGTTATTTGAATTTGAATTTGGTTTTATCTTTTCATCCAAATTCCTATGTCTACATTTGACTTACCTAAGTCACATTTGAACTTTCCTGTGTCTACATTTGATGTGTAAAACCTATAAATTATAACTTGTTTAAGGACAAAAGTGACATAAAAACGTAACACCATAATACACTAGAACAACATACCAAATTTTGTTCACTACGCAGCCGATATTTTCTACTTCACATTCAACTACATCACCTTCCTGCAATAAACGTAAAAAAACATTTCATTTAGAATACAGTAAGTCCTCGCTTAACGATTCCCCGTTTAGCGACGTTTCGTTTTAAAGATGCTGAATATTTGACACTTTTTTCTCACTTAACGACACACTGTTTCGTTTTAACTATAATTTTGTTTACTTTGCGCTCACAGCCATTTTTTATTCTATCAACAACTTTTTTTACCTAATTTGAAGCATTAAAATGGTACATATTGTGTTATTCAGTTCTAAAAACACATGAGCAACTTAAATAATGCAACTATTACAATGCTTTTCCTTCCCGACTGACTACGTACTAAATCTTAACCGTTTGTATTAAGCGACACTCGAGTTTAAACTTTATGCCAAGAAATTTTGTCTGTAACCTGCTGCTATAAGAGCCAGATTAGCAACACACAAAATTGTCTCAAGGTCACTCCATGCAGAGCTTGGCTTTCTCTATACTGGTTCTGAGAGTTTACCATACAGGGGGTGGATGCATTCACGTCCCATTCAAACTTCACTACGACACCCCTGAGGGTACACGGGGCGGTTTCATTCTCTATACTGGTTCTGAGAGTTTACCATACAGGGGGTGGATGCATTCACATCCCATTCTAACTTCACTGCGACACCCCTGAGGGTTCACGGGGCGGTTTCATTCTCTATACTGGTTCTGAGAGTTTACCATGCAGGGGGTGGATGCATTCACGTCCCATTCTAACTTCACTATGACACCCTTGAAGGTTCAGGGATTTATTAGACGTAACCTTGATAACGAACTGGATTCCAGTCTTGCCACATTTTGTAAAAAAAAAATAACAGTAGGCTCAATAATTTCATCTCAAGGTGCAGCAGCAATGAAAACAGCTTACTTTTAAATACTCCGGAGGCTTACGAAAGCAACCTACTCCCGGAGGTGTCCCAGTCAGGATGACGTCACCGGGATAAAGTGTAATAAACCTGGATATGAAAGCAATGAGCCGAGGTGTTTGATGAACCATCTGTCTTGTATTGCTCTCTTGTTTGGTGACTCCATTCACTTTTGTTTGCAACATCAAATTGTGAGGGTCTGAAAATTATGATAAGTAAACTGCAGAGAGTTCAAGCAAAAAATTTATTTATTTATTTATTAAATATATCCGCAACGATTATTACAGCATTGTACATAAAGGTATTTAATAACATATTTATTATTATGTACACAAGATGCCAAGCTGCAAATGACCCGTGGGGTACTCAAGAAGTAATTACTTGTTTAGAGCACCCCAAATGAATGTGGACTGAGTGTAATAGAAAAGAGCAGTAAAGGAGTAGAAAGAAAGGTTAACAGAGAATAGAAAGAAAGAGAAAGATGTGATGGTATCTGTATGAAGTAATGAATGAAGTAATGAATGTGGATTGAGTGTAATAGAAAAGAGCAGTAAAGGAGTAGAAAGAAAGGTTAATAGAGAATAGAAAGAAGGAGAAAGATGTGATGGTATCTGTATGAAGTAACGTGAACTATAGAAATGTAAAAATTGACATAGCCAGCAACGTGATGGATTCCGACAGGGACAGCAGTGTAATTAATCAAATTGATTTATTCTGTATAATTAGAAAAGATTTCACTTTTAAGATTTCTTTTGAAGTTATTTATAGATAGAGACTTTTTTACATATTCGTTTATGTTATTCCAAAGTCTAGGGCCAGTGTTAGTGATGAAGTGCCTTGCCGCATCAGTCCTGCAATACTTAATACGAAATTCATTAAATCTTGTTGAGTAATGACTTACGTTAATAGATAATGGGTTTAAAAAGAAGCGGTATAAAATGCAGTAAATTGTTTACCTGTAGTTTCTATGCACAAAAAAAGCTGCCACGGTGATAAGGCAATTATAATTAAAAAAATAGAAATCTTTATTAACAAACTTTTAGACCAGACGGTTTAGTCTAGTGGTAATGCGTCTGCTTTCCTTCTGGGAGGTCGTGAGTTCGAACCAGCGGCCGGGTCATACCAAAGACTTTAAAAATGGTATCTGCTGTTGCCCTCAGATTGGTTGTTGAGGGTACGTGCCCTCAGATCGGTTGTTGAGGGTACGTGCCCTCAGATTGGTTGTTGAGGGTACGTGCCCTCAGATCGGTTGTTGAGGGTACGTGCCCTCAGATTGGTTGTTGAGGGTACGTGCCGTCAGATTGGTTGTTGAGGGTACGTGCCCTCAGATTGGCTGTTGAGGGTACGTGCCCTCAGATTGGTTGTTGAGGGTACGTGCCCTCAGCTTCGTTGATGAGGGTACTTGCCCCCAGAAGATGTCAAAAAGCTAAAGAAACTCATTAGCTTCACAAAAGCAAATAGCAGACCATAGAATTTATGAAACAACCTATTACAACTAGCTATTCTTATATTCATACGCAATTTTTTACTTGAAATATGCGCCCTCTTGGAGACCATTAATGCCTCTACAAGTGAGAATTTATACATAATATTGTACTAGTATTGTAAACTGTTTCTTTTAAAGTTTCTAAGCTTCCCATGTACCCCCACTATAAATGTACATTCTGTCCTTATCTCTGTGATAAGCGTACATTTTTATGCTACTTTATATGTATATTACTGCTATAACTATAAGACAGGTAACTATCTTAACCTGGACATGTGTGTACCGTACTTGATTTCGTTGGAAGTATAACAATCATATATATATATATATATACACGCAGTGTTTAAACGGGAGGAGAAGAAATCGCTAGCAAGTTTAGGCAGCTACTGGTAAGAAAGATAGGTGGTTTTAAGCAAACAGAAAGAAATTAGTCAGCAGAAATATGAATAAAACTCATAAAACCTTTAATTTATGTGATTTAAGCAGCATTGATGTATTGATTTTCTTTTACCTCTGGAATATATATATATATATATATATATATATGTTACAGGCAGTGTGAAATTGTGCATTCTATAGAATAACAATTGGTACAATAGTTTACACTTTACTATATCTGTAATAAGGTAAATGTTAATAAGATTAGGGAAGTTAATTTTCCTCAACAGCATATTTGTCATTGTTTTCAGTGCATGACCGTAAAAATTCTACAGGTAAAGCTTTAGATAATGCTGCATTTTACACAATGGATCAAAACGGTTTGAATAAACTGGCACATTTAGATATTTCTTTCGATAGTAGTTTTTGTCACATACATTTAACATACATATACTACTGCACTGCTTACCTGGAATTTCATCTTTAGTAACTACAACAGGACCAAGAGGGCAGAACGTGTCCATTGTTTTGCCTAATAGAAACTGGCCACCATTACGTTGCAGTTGCCATGTCCGTTCACTGACGTCGTGAGCTACCGTGTAACCGAATACATGATCCATTGCTTCAGACAACTGAAACAAATACAAGAAATAAACTGTTGAAATTTCATGAAAGAAAGCAACGTTTCATTAGGGAACAATGATGGCACTGACAAAGGTGTAAGCTTAATGTTAAGTTAAAAGGACCCAATCTGGTCTCAGCATCTGAAATACAGTCAACCTTGGATATAAGGGACACCCCGGGACCGGAAAATATCGTCCCTTATATCTGATGTCCCTTATAGCCAAAGTTGAGTCAGACCGAGCGTGTATCTAGACCTGTACTTTTCTGCACTTTCACCCATATTTTTATGGATTATTGCTACACATTCAATGCAAATGGCATGTAGGAAGCTCCTTCAGTGATGCGAGATGTATGTGACCGCGGAAACCGAACTGTTCGAAGGCCGAGTTTGCGAAAAATTGAGGTTAAAAATCAATCAACTTCACTTTGATCATAGGGTCCCTTATATGCGAGGTAATTTACCTGGGTTTCTATTACACGGGACCTGAAGATATCGCCGCTTATAACCGAAAGTCCCTTATATCCGAGTACCTTATATACGAAGATTTTTAGATAGAAAAAACGTTACGAAAAATCAGGAGCGGTGTTGATGGTCCCTTATAAGCGAGTACCTTGTACCCGAGGTTGACTGTAATCAAAGAGTGTCTGCAACATCTAAACAGACAAGTTAAATTGGCAGTGTTCCATAAAAAGTTCCGTCAAGCACTATTTAAGTGTTTGTATCACGTTGCATAATAACAAATGAAGTAGTGAACTCAATGTATCAATCATTAATTTAAATCGCATTCTGATCACCCGACTTACTTTAATATTTTTTCCCTTTTTGCCAACAATAATAGCGAGTTCCACTTCCCAGTCCAATGTCTGCAAAAATACAGAAAAACTATGAGCCAATTAATAAAAGTTAATTAGATGTTCTATTTTCAGCAATTTTTGCTTAGAAAACTGCTGATGCAAAGCCATTGTTGTGACGTCATCCATTATACTCTGTCTATAACCTTATAGCTTTAATTCAGTAAAAGCTGCTGCTGGCTTTGCGCTATAAATGAGGACTATGTAGGATGTTTGCGTATTTTTGATCATACGTGTATTTACACACAAAATTTTTTGCGGGGCCTTTGTTAGTTTATTAAAGCTTATCGTTTAAAGAATTATCAACTATTTATTAAGCAGATAATAGATAATAAAAAATCTTAGGTCGACCTAGTTTTAAAAGCAATTCTTCACATCGATAAGGGCTGCTGATATGAGGCGCTAATCGCACAAGATTGGTGCACATGTGTCTGACAGCCGCTCTGTGTTTGCATGTCAATACAAAGAATCAATGATTGAAACTGTCGAAACCTTTACGGCTGGACGATTTTTATTTCTGAAGAAAGTTTTTAAAACTTGCAGAAAATACAAGAAACTAATTGTTTCATTAACGCGTAAACAGACTTGAGAAAAACCCGAAATAAAACTTTTTGACATGTTATCACAAGAATACTATAATAATAATAATAATAACAACAACAACAACAACACCAACCACCACCACCACCACAACAACAACAACAACAACAACAACAACAATAATAATAACCTTTATTTAAAGTCGGCTCTTGGGTCAACATTAGCTCAAAGAGCTATTATCGCCGACTGTAAATAACAACCTACAACTGCATAACAGAGACTATTATTACCCCACTTTTACCCTAAATACCACGCGTCAGGCAGGGCAACAGCAGGTACCATTTTTAAAGTCTTTGGTGTGACCCGGTCGCTGGTTCGAACTCACGACCTCCCAGACGGAAAGCAGACGCATTACCACTAGACTAAACCGTCTGGTCGTGTGCTGTCTATAATTTAGTACTAGAACAAGTTGCAGAAAGTTCACAGTTCTGCAGCAACCGTAAAATTGAAAAGGCGTGTCAAAGATGTCCTGCTTACTCAAAGAAATATTAACTTAACACCAAACTTTTTGTTAAATTTGGTCAATATCAGCTGCACTTGAAATATTATTGAAAACAACCTTATATATGCTTCTTCCTCAAGGAAGCATCCTTTATCCAGGATGATACAGTCCCATATTAACTGATTTCTGCTTAAGTGCATTTTGATGCAGGGCCAGCCTTACACAATTTTTGGCAAAAAATTAAAGTTTTTTTTTATTATTATTATTTATTATCATCACATTCAGTACAATATAATGACATTAAGCACACAGTGACATCAAAATTATTACATCATATCGTATTAAATTGTTATGTTTCATACACTATCGTTAACATAAAGGAATAATTGTACTGCAGTAGGCTAGAGAAGCAAAGGCTTGTATAAGCCCACTGTCATGTGAACCCGATATAAAAAAGAATGGATGAGTGAACGAAAAAAAGAACTGGGAGAAAGGTTAGATCACACAGGAAGGGTAGAAGGATGTGTTTGTGGAAATGGTAGGAAGAAAGATAATAGATTGCGCTATGTTGACATCAGCTCTAAAGATTTATCAATGATGCCTTGCTTTGCATAATCTGTTAATCAGATTACAAAGTTAATCAGAATTACTAAGGAAGATATGAAGAGACTAAACTCTTGGTAAATGAGTACTTTCATACTCTAACAGTCGAACTTGCTTTAACTGCAGTGTGACTAATATAACACAAAAATTACGCTAAAATGTTGGCAAAAAATTGGAAATGTGAGCTCAAACTATCCTTGGTATATCAACCAGCAGCCCAGACAAACATGAAAACAGTCAGTCATATGGAAATGTGAGCTCAAACTATCCTTGGTATATCAACCAGCAGCCCAGACAAACATGAAAACAGTCAGTCATATGGAAATGTGAGCTCAAACTATCCTTGGTATATCAACCAGCAGCCCAGACAAACATGAAAACAGTCAGTCATATGGAAATGTGAGCTCAAACTATCCTTGGTATATCAACCAGCAGCCCAGACAAACATGAAAACAGTCAGTCATATGGAAATGTGAGCTCAAACTATCCTTGGTATATCAACCAGCAGCCCAGACAAACATGAAAACAGTCAGTCATATGGAAATGTGAGCTCAAACTATCCTTGGTATATCAACCAGCAGCCCAGACAAACATGAAAACAGTCAGTCATATGGAAATGTGAGCTCAAACTATCCTTGGTATATCAACCAGCAGCCCAGACAAACATGAAAACAGTCAGTCATATGGAAATGTGAGCTCAAACTATCCTTGGTATATCAACCAGCAGCCCAGACAAACATGAAAACAGTCAGTCATATGGAAATGTGAGCTCCAAACTATCCTTGGTATATCAACCAGCAGCCCAGACAAACATGAAAACAGTCAGTCATATGGAAATGTGAGCTCAAACTATCCTTGGTATATCAACCAGCAGCCCAGACAAACATGAAAACAGTCAGTCATATGGAAATGTGAGCTCAAACTATCCTTGGTATATCAACCAGCAGCCCAGACAAACATGAAAACAGTCAGTCATATGGAAATGTGAGCTCAAACTATCCTTGGTATATCAACCAGCAGCCCAGACAAACATGAAAACAGTCAGTTATATGGAAATGTAAAATTTGGAATTAATTTAAATTCACTTTCAAATGTTTAGTTTACCTTTGTTTCATCTGTATAAAGAATATTATCACGTGGCCCCACTATGCAACTAGAAAATTTGCTAAACAGAACAGGCTCAGTTGGAACTGGAACTCCTTGTTCTTCACAATGGTCCCGATAATTCATTCCAATGCATAAGACCTTATCTGGTTTCACTATTGGAGCCAAATAGTCTCTTTCATTCACAGAAATACAGTGTTTCTTGGATTTGACAGCACTGAAAAAATTGTATACAATGAAAAAAGTATATAATTAATGCCATGATATAAATTTTTAATAGTGCTGCCTAATCAATACATTTTACAAAATACCATAGAATTTGATATGCATCAGTTTAAAATTCTGCATCAGATGCAAATGGGAGAGTAGAAATTAGTTTTAAAGGCCTCATGACTATCTAGATGCCTTATTGGAAACGTGCGATATTCAGTACTAACATGTAAATGAAAGTTAAGAGGTAAGGCAATTCTGTCTGCGTAAATCTGCACATTGCTTAGAATATTAACATTATATGTATTTATTATGCCTTTATGTCCATGATATTTATGTTCAAATTTAAACTTAATCTCAATAGTTTTACACACCTTATTCTGAAATCTCCGTCAAGATAATTGCGCATATCACTAATAGCAACATTACTTACAGGGTGGTTGACTTTGGTAACTTTTAGTTTTTCGCCACTCTTCCACCAATCACTTGAATATCATTACCTCAGATAATTTATTCATTTAATAATCTTGTCACTTTGCATCATATTATCGTTTCATGCTCTGTGTTTTTCTTGTAAAAAAGGTGATAAATAAAGATACTTACTTACTTATTTTAATATCAGATGTAAATTTGAAATCTCCTCAAATAGAGTTTGTAGCAAATGAGCTCTTGCATAGAGAATTATCATGCATAGTAATACATCTCAGTGTAATACTATGTTACTAATAAATAAGCTTTCACTTTCACAAATTATGTGTCTAATAGTTACATGCAGGTTTTACAAAAAAAAATTACTTGTATAAATAGTTTAATTGGTGCATTAGACTTAAAATGGAAAGCTGATAAATATGTCATTCATTTTAAAATTATTAATGTTTCCTAAATTAAACTGATAACATTAATGGGCAATGCAAAATTATTTGTGGTGTATTATCAGCACTATTACTTAGTAGCTGCACACCTGCTTGTGGTGTGTTATAAAATACACGCTTTATATCAATACGAAAGGACAAGCATTTTTCGAGGAGAATAAGAATGTTTTAATACTGGGTCGAGGGACCCTAAAATCTGGCGTCCTACTTAGGCTTTAGTTAGTCTATTAACAAAATAGTCCCAGATATTACCTTTCAACAGTTTGTATAATTTCATATCCGGCACTAATAAGTTCAATGGAATCTGATGGCACATTTAGCGGCGTTCCTGCGTTTTCCAAAGCTGAAGTCAAATCAACAACAGAGTAGCAATTTGAACTTTCTGGCTTTATTTCAGCTCCTAACCTACTCGACCCATCAGATGCACGAAATCTCATCAGCCTCATTCTTCGACAAGAAATTAGGAACGTAGGCTTAACATTTAGGGAAGACTGCAGTAGCAGCCGTGAAGAATTAAAAAGTTTGTTCAACTTATGCTTAATAACAAGCGCGACAACACCTGACATGCTCGGCATGTACAGTCCGCAGGTTTAAGTCAAAAAAGTTGAACTCACGGTTAAATTCAATTTGAGTTTATTTGCAACTTAAAATCAATGAATCTTCAGCTATGGAAAACATGGTTTGCGTAAATTTATGTGGGAGCTCAAGTATAAGAGGTCAGTGTTTAAGTATTTTTTTGTTTGTTTTGTGATCTTTTGTATAGGACAGACACTCTCGATATATACCTTCCTCTTCTTCGTCTTCTTCTGCTGCTGCTTTAAACATCTATTGTAGATATAATAGAGCCTGTATCCTTTATTAGAGCACTCCACTGTTCCCTGCCTGCAGCTAAAATTTTCAATTCCTGTGATGCTATTGTTAGGTTTGGTTCCACTTATTGTAAATCTTTATTAATTCGTGATGACCAGGTTGTTTTTGGTTTGCCTGGAAATTGTTTAGTGGGTTTCACTGTCTCGCTTAATGTTAATTTTATTACTGGTGTCTCTTCTGGCAGTCTCATGAATGTTCTACTCATCTTGGTCTTCTGATTCTGATTTTAGTGTTCCAATATTCTATTTTGGTTCTGTTTTACAACTGCTCATTTGAACTGGTATTACGGCCACTCTATTTTTAAGATTTTACTGAGTAGGCCTCTTTGAAGACATTTATTTCTGCTTCCGGCATTGCAATTAAGCCCTAAATTTCATTGTTGTACATGAAGATACTAGTTATATATGTTTTAAAGAGTTGCAGCCTTGTTTTGAGGGATAGTTTCTTGCTGCTTAGAATTGATTTATTTTGATAAAACCGAGCGTTTTCTATTGTTTCCTATTTTTGATATCGTCTCCTGTGTTAAGTAGTGACTCTGTGTATTTGCAGTGTTTCTAAGATTGGTCTCCATCTCAAGATATGTTATATTCTTCAGTTTTCGCTTCATTAACCTTGAGTTTTCTTTTTTCTATTAATGTTGGGCATTCTTTTTTAACAGTACCAGTGCACAATTTCGAAATGCTTATCCACCCAATGTCATTGGCACATTGTTGGTCTATTAGGAAATAGGAGTGGCTTGTAGGAATCTGGTGCAGGGTAAGTGTGTTCAACAATATGGAAAGGGAGATTTTCTACAGAGGTGGCATCATAATCATGATCTGTAGGTGAGACATCTCCGTTTTGTTAGTCCATTGAGTAGGTACAAACATAAAAAGCACTGTGCCAAGGCTGTCACTTCAGTAATTCCAATGTTAGTTTTGAAAGTTCTTCCTATGTACCTAACTGCTGGAAACTAGGAGTGAGCATTTTCTAACATAAATGGAATCGAATTTGTGACTTTCGAATTCGAATCGAACCAAACTTCAGTGTTTCGAATTCGAACAGAATTCGAACTGAGATTGAAAGATTTTCGAACAAGTTTTCGAACCACTAGTAAAAATTAGTCTTACAAAGATCTTGCATTTCACTCGATTTTGTTCTGCAATAAAACGACTAATAATCTGCTTAAAATTGTGCACAGAAATCACAGCTAAATTATGCTAATTGCACGTTGTTTCAATCGTTTTAATTTTAAAGAACATATGTGATTGAAGTGCTGAATTATTCGAATCTATAGTTTTATGTTCGAATCGAGTTCGAACTCGGATTCGATTCGAATGATCGAACTCGAATGTTCAATGCTCACCCCTACTGAAAGCCTGCATGTAGCTTATTATAATGGCAGTTTTTCGAAGAAGACATTACATCCATGTATACGTGAAGACAATGCCATTACGTCATAGGACAAGTGTGTTTAACATCAAAAACATTATAACATAAATTAGTTTTCTAACATCTTGACCTCATCTTAGTGTGCTTCATACAGGAGCTGTAATTACTGCAATTGCAAAACATCTGCAGATAAGATGTATCTAAGGCTTAAACAATGTAAACCTGCTTTTAGCTAATGCTGCCTAACTGAAATCTTTCACCTTCTTCGTGGTTTTAACGACAGTTTGTGAAGCTGCATTATGCAATTGTGACTTTCCAAAAAGCTGGAATAGGTACTGTAGTCAGTTACTATCAAAATTTTAAGATTTATTCTTCAAAGTAACTGATTAGTTGCAACTGTCTCTAGATTAAAGGTATTTTTGAGGGCGGGTTATTGATGCTTGGCTCTTTTAAATTACGTTTTTATAACAGAATTCAAGGCAGGAGCAAGCCTTTTTAAAAATCACAACATTAATTTCTCTAGTAATTAATCACACTTAACTGGAAACACTTTTATTATTAACCACTTTTATTGGTTAATTTTGACCATACAGATGCACTAAATGATAAACATCCTGACTTTAGATTTCTAGGAATGCAAATTCAGTAACCTTGGGTATTATGTAATTCAGTATGATAGGAAGCTGCCTGGTCATTATAATCCATAATTCCATGACAGTAAGTTACTTCACGTGACACTTAATTATTGTTACGTGACAGTTGACACGAAATATGTGTGTGCTACATTGTACTCACATTCTGACCAAAACTCACTGTGTTTAAACTATGTGTATTCCACTCTACATGCCAAGTAATGATGCATTTAGATTATTCTTAAACATGGCTTAAACACTTCTCGGGAAGTATAATAACGATTGATTTTCTGTGCTTCATTTTGGCATAATGATCATTACACGCTTTAATTTTAACTTCAAATTTTGGCACACATTACAGAAATATATATTCAATGGTTTATATAAGTATCGTAAAGAAAAATTAGAAAAGGCAGAGTTTTACAGTCTTTATATTTATTTGCTTTTCTTATCATGTCTTGACTAGGGCCGAATTTCGAAAGTTTGAGTTCGAACGAGTTTTTTAATCTGAAATCGATTCGAGCCTAAAATTATAAATTCGAATAATTCAGCACTTCAATCACACATGTTCCTTATCACTAAAACGTTTGAAACTTCTTGCAATTAGCACAAATTATCTGTAATTTCTCTGTGCAATTTTTAAATCAATTATTAGTGCTCTTACTGCAGAATAAAATCAAATAATATGTGCATAATCTCTGTAGGACCACTTTTTACTGATAGTTCGAAAACTTGTACGAAAATCTTTTAGACAGAGTTCAAATTCGATACGAATTCGAAACACTGAAATTCTGTTCGATTAGAACTCGAAAGTTACATATTTGATTCGAATTGACGTTTAACATAATTGTCAGTCATTTTCATTGCTAGACCAATCAGCGTACAAGTTATTTCACACACCTGCAGAGCTTGATTAACGCAGGTACGTTTGGGACATTTAGCTACAGCTCCTCCTAACAGCTGTTATGAAAAATGCTCAACTTTTCATTAGTTAGCGGGAAAAATATTGACTTGGTTCCAGATTCTATTATTGTCAATTGACATTGCAAGTGAATTAGTGGAAATATATAATCTAGTTTCGTTTGTAGGAAGAAATGTACAACGCTTACGTCTATAAGTTGCTGATTAAACCATTTTGTAATCAAGAAAATACACAGTTTAGTTTAGTTTATGGCTTTACAAGTTAGATAAAAACAACTATTTGATTAACTTTATTTATTTATTGTTTAAGCAGTACACAACTTTACGGGATACATTCTTTTCATACCTTTTCTGAAATCTTTCAAACGAAAAGCGTAAATAAATACATTTGTAACGCTGTTAATTTCTCCCAGTAAGAGAAAACCTACCAACTGTTTCATGTCCGTGATGCTGCTTAGTCCGGTATGATACAAAAGACCTTTGATAAAAAACGGATACCACAGCAAGAAGTAAAGACCAACGTTCATAGCAATAGTCACAGCCAGTTTTGCTCTTGCAACACCCGCACGATGACGCTGTACCGCTTCCGTATTAGACGACTCGATCCTATTTATCTGATGTAAACTTGCCTTGATGATTCTCACATAAAGAATCAATATAAGGAAAGGAAAAATTAGAAAAAACGTTGTGTTGGCCATCCAAGCGTATGTCAGTGTCGGAGATACATTGGCAGAACCTAGACAGTAGTCTGTAAAGGCTGTCGGGTCGTTACCTTGTAAGCCAGCTGTTATTGTTCCAGAAATCATAGCAGACATCCAAACTGAGGTCAATCCGACGATCAGGCGTTTCTCAGTTACCATGGTGTCGTATCGAAGCGGATACATAATGGCAACGTATCTTTCAAACGTTATGACAACTATGGACAGAACGGTAGAAAATTGAAAACAGAGAGCAAATGCTGTGAGAACGAGGCAGTAAATTATATCTCTGTCTAGTTCGCAAAAGTAAACTGTTCCTAAAGCCATGACGGCAACACCAACGCCACCGTCACTCACTGCTTGATTACACAGAATATAGTAAGGAATCTTATGAAGAGGCGTGGAGAAGTAAATGATTAACACGATTAATAAATTAGCAAATGTTGTCAGGAAACCGAGACTAATAAATAAACATCCTATGATCATCTTCCACTCTGAGGAATCAGAGCTGCTTGTATTGTAAACTTCTGTACCATCCATCCTGTTCTCCCAGACGTCCGCACCAGCCATACCCATCCTGTTCTCCCAGAAGTTTGTACCAACCATCCCGTTCAAATACCTCTAACTGTATGCTCTCGTAAACAATTGCTAACGCACGCCAATCAACTAATTCCTCAGTATGGCTCATATGTCTTGTGCTCATGGGTATCTGTCTGTTTGTATTTATACCTGCACTGCATGCTTAGCTCATCACAATTATCTTGTCACAAAATCCCTTTGTATTTTTGCGCTGTCGCTTTTTCCTCTAGTTAAAAAGGTAACGACTTCATCTCGGATTTCAGCAAGCAGTAATTTAATTTGGCTTGAATAATAATTACTGTAAAAACGTTATTTCATGTCGTTTCCGATGACAACCTACAACATTTTATAGCGCCTAGGGAAATAATTTAATTGCTTATAGTGTATATACAATCATTTGCAAAAGTTTAAGACCAAAGTGATTTTTTCATAAAAATTGACCATCGTTTAACACGGTTCCATCTAAAAACTATTCATTTATTCTTCTAGAAAAATATACTACTGTAACGCGGCTAGGGGTTCACGTAACGGAAAGGTGTGCAGATTATGGTACTTTGCACCAATGGCTTGGGTTCATCTGACTGTTAAGCCTAAGGCACACTTCAGCACAAATTAGTTCTTGAAGTTAATAGCAGGAAAACTGACATTGGAGAAATGTTGGTTTTGATAGACAATTTTGAATTATTTATTTAATTGCTTTATTATGGTTCAGGGCTTATAATTAGCAGCTCTTGAGATAACAGAGCTTGTTAGCAACTCTTGTGTTAGCAGAGTTTGTTAGCAGTTCTTGAGATAACAGAGCTTGTTAGCAACTCTTGTGTTAACAGAGTTTTTAGCAACTCTTGTTTTAACAGAGTTTGTTATCAGGCCTTGTGGTAGCAGACCTTGTCAGCAGCGAATGTCTCTTCCTCTGGATCTGTCCTCCTTAAATACTACTCTGTACAGATGACATGACCCACCTACACACTGCTGATTGGTTATGGTCTTGTTAACACGGGCGTATCACGTGCATAGACCTTAATAGGCAGTATAATAGGCACAAAGAAGTGGTCAGACCCGCTCTAATCTATGGGCTGGAAGCGGCTTCTCTAAAGAAGACTGAAGAGAAGAAAATGGGTGTGGTGGAGATGAGGATGTTGAGATGGATGGTTGGAATAACAAGAAGAGATAAAATTAGAAATAATAATATCAGAGGAACAGTAAAAGTAGTGGAAAGCCTCGCAAGATTGCGATGGTATGGACACCTGAAAAGAAGAGTCGTTGAAGATCATGTGGGAAGGGAAGACATAAATGAAGAGATGGTCAACAACAGGAATGCGTAGAGAAGACTCATTCACAACAGCGACCCCGCATAGGGAAAAGCTGGGAAGAAGAAGAAGAATACTAGTGAATTGAATTGAAATTTCACAGTGAATAATACATACATATACGTTTAGCTACAAACATTATTTCACATTAAAAGTGATACTAGTCACTGTAAGGAGGAGGAAGAAGCATTATGCTACCGGATTCTCCTCCAGATACTAAAGCAATTGACGTCTAACGTAATGTCAATCATTTTCGTTGACTGCCCGATCAGCGTGCAAGCTATTTCACACACCCCTGCAGCAGGTACGTTCGGGACATTTAGCTACAGCTGCGTCTAACACTGTTGTGAAAAGCTCAACTTTTCATTAGTTAGGAGGAGAGATATTGGCCTGGTTCTAGATCTTATTATTGTCAACTGAAATTGCAAGTGAATTAGTGGAAATATATAGTCTAGTTTCATTTATAGAAATAAATGCACAACGCTTATGTCTGTGAGTTGCTGATCAAACCATTTTGCTATCAAGAAAATACACAGTTTAGTTTAGTTTATGTCTTTGCAAATTAGATAAAACAACTATTTGATTAACTTTAAATAAGGACAAAACAAAATGTTTTCTTTTCTGGCCAGTTTTTATAAACCTCAATGAGATCTTCACAGTCAAAATTAATTCAAACGTGGTCAAAACCTATATTATACTTTAATGTAGTATAAGATTTTTTACGCTATTTTTTTGGTTATAATCATCGTTAAAAGATGCCATTTGGAATAATGTGACTCGGGCACTCAATATAAGGGTCGTCTATGGAATGGAACAATAAAATTTATTTAATTTCCTTAGCCTAACAAATGGAAAAATACAAAATACAATGTTTATTATAATGAGTGAACCATTTTAATGACAAGTAAAGAATTAATAAAAAAAACCTGACTAAATCTTGCATACGAGTACATGATCAGTTAATATAGAAAAATACATCGCAGGCATGATGTTTGTATATTCAAAGGCAAGAGAGACTTAATATTTTTGTTGCTCATTTATTGTAAAGAAAGGCTAAATGGCTTAGTTTCTTTATGATACTTATGTCTCTGTATTTTGCAGTGGTTTGAAACGTCATCTCTACATTGTGTTTAAACTGAAAAGTCATTTTTTGACTACTTCAAGTGTTAATTTCGTTTAAAAATAACTGGTGCTCTGCAAATTTGTGTTTATGAAAAGTGCAATCAGTTTATTTGCTGATTAGGCGTTAGTTGTGAATGTCACGCTGTTTAGTTTAGTTTAGTTGAGACAGTTGTTGTCTTGCGTGAGCTGTTGTCCCGAAAGCCGCTGAGCGTGCTTACGTTCAGCTGAGGCGGAGCGATAGACCAATATGTTTGACGTCAATTCGCTTTCTGGTGGAGAATGCTCAGCTGTAGTCTTGACATAATAGTTGTTCTAAATCTGAAACTTTCGTGGAAAGTAGAAAATAAATCTATTTGATTGCACATGTGCTTTCAACTTCAGACGTAACAAGATTTGTAAGTGCAGCATGATTTGCTAGCCGAAGTACGTGACACGTGCTGTGTCTTCACTGTGTTAGGTGCGAGAACCGTCTCCTTGTAATTTGTTAGTTTCGTTTTGCTGTTACGAACTGTTCAGGTAAAGAACGAGAAGTTTGAAATTTGCCTGAGATTGAGGATTCGTTTAGTTCTGGTAAATACATCTCGTACTTGTTGAATCATGAAGACTCGAAGTCAATTATTACATAAATTATATAATTATTGGCTTTTGCTGTAAAAATGAATGAACTCACGAACTTGATGAAAAAGATGCACGTCAGATAAATATAATCAGGGATAACTAATAAAACAACATTATTACGCGTGGTGTCCTGGGCCCCTATAGTAACTTGAATTTTTTGCATACTTTTGTGACAACGGGATTAAATTTTAATGGTTAAAAACGCAATTGCTAGTGTCACAGTGACCTTGGTGTGATGAAAACAGTTGTAATTGTGTATTGACAGTGTATTGACAGTATTTAATTTTTTGTGCATTTCAAGTTATTATTCATATTTTGACGTATTTAATTTCATTTTATTTTATTTTGACGTGTTAAAAAATTGTGAACAATTACCGTTTCTTATATTTAAAAATATGGCAGTGGCAGCAAATCGACGCCCTGATAGAAACGAGTTTGTGAATCTGACACTGATGAAAATAGGCACAAGATTTCGGGGAAATATTGTGGACACTATAAATTGGTGCAGGCAACATGGTTTGCTGGCAGTAGACATGATCTGCCCAGCATGTAATGAACCGTGTCAAGAACGTTTATATTCAAGGTCTATCGACGGGAGAGCCTGGCGCTGCCAGCAATGCCGTAAAGTAGTCAACATCAGAAAGGGCAGTTTTTTTGAGAAGTCCCACTTAGCCTTATGGCAAATTTTAGGTTTGACTTATTTGTGGTGCACCACCTGTGGAAAGGCCAGAGGCCTGTCAGTGGAGATGCTCATGAAAGAGCTGGAAATAGGGTCTCCCACCACAATTGTTGATTGGCACCAGGTTTGCCGAGATGTAGCTGTTGCATATTTCATCAACAATCCCGAACCGCTGGGTGGCCCTGGGAGGACTGTCGAAATTGACGAATCTTTGTTTGCGCGCCGTAAAAACCAGCAGGGTCGTGTAGTTCGACAGCAATGGGCCTTTGGGGCCTATGAGGCCGAAACGAAAAAGGCGCTTCTCGTGCCTGTGGCAAGTACGGATGCGCAAACCCTGCTTCCAATAATTCAGCAATGGATCAGGCCAGGAACAACTATCTGGTCTGACATGTGGCGGGCATACAATGCCATACCACTAATGGCTGGTGGCTATGCACACCAAACTGTGAATCACAACTTGAATTTTGTTGACCCACAAACTGCCACAAACCACGGTGAAGCCACGTGGCAAAGAGCTAAAGCCAAATTCAAGGCCATGAATGGACCGACAAATCAGCAAATGATTGGAGACTATTTAATCGAATATATGTGGACGCAACGTTTCGGGGAAACCGCGTTTTTTAATTTTTGGTTCCAAATTGCGGATCAACTCTACGTTGTTTAATTCTTCTTTTCAAGTGAATTTCACGAAATGTTGAAGTTACGATTGCATTTATTTATTGTTCTTTAATTGTATTGTTTTGAGCTGTTGCATTCTTCATTATTGCCGAAATGTCGAGTATCTATCCTGGCTGCCTCAATACGTGACGTGAAAATTCCTAACGTGAGTACACATTTAATTTCACATGTGGTAAAAATGTATTAATAATATTATTATATAATTATACGTATGTATATGCATGAATGTATGTATGTACGCGCGCGCGCGCGTGTGTGTCCGTGTGTGTGTATGTATGTATGTACGGACGTTGTCATTACGTTGTCATCATCATTATTGTCATTACATTCAGCTTTGTAAATATGCTTCCCACTACATTATCCCCCCCCCCCTCCTCCCGTACTCATAGACCAAAATTGTATAAGCTACTATAAGTTGTACATGCATAATGATGATGGCATCAGAATAGTGGTAGTGATGACGATAACGATAAAAATAGCACTGCAATAATGGTGGTGATAATGAGTATATAAACCTAAAATGCCATTATAATCCTGTGCCAGTCATTGTCTTTTCTTCAAAGACTTCAAAGTTTTTTGTTTCTCTGTCAGACCCAGTGTATAGTCAGACCCAAGCTGGCATTCACGAGGAAATTATTTTAGACCACTACAGTTATTTATCATGAATTTTATTTGTTACTGTAGTATTATTACTATTAGATTATAAAAAAAGTAAAGGTTTTTTCTTTATTTCGTAGATGCGGTCAAGATGAAAGTGTGTCACGTGCCTTTTAAGCTAGGCCCTGATAATGCATAAACTAGTACGAAATTCGTCACGTGACTACACACACAAACAAGATGGCGATACGAACTGTATAGGTGTAGAACTGTGAATACAACGTAATTATTGGTAATTATACCTAAATATATGATTAAATTACCACGAGATTAGCGGAAACATTCACTGATGACGTGAGAATAATAGAATAATGACCTACGAGCCTAGAAACGAGTAATAACCTAGAAAGAGTAGGAGGTGCAAAAGTGTAATAGCGCCTATACCAGGGGTGTGCAAATTATCTGACTAGCCGGGCCACATTAAACTTTCCCGCAATTCCTGTGGGCCACAGGCAGCTTGATCAAGGAACCAAGTACAGTAGGGCCTAATAACGATTTTTTTTGCATCCGACCTGCGTACATCGTTACTACTATGCTCAAGAAACTATTTTAGAAGTTATTAAAATTATATTACAAACCATATATTTCTACTTTCACGACAGATAGTGGTAATTTCATTACAATGCATATTAGTAATGTGTATCACACAGTCTGTGTAGTACAGTGACATTAAGCTACAACCGTCTTGTAAGGGTTAATGGCATCCGATCTAGTAGAAAAAACTAACCGTACTATCTTTGGGATCGTGGCCCGGACTTCAGCTGGATACACTCAGTTAATCGCCCGGGCCGCACTTTCATTAGGTTGATAAATCTCTTCGCGGGCCGCACAAAATCTCTCAGCGGGCCGCAATTTGCACACCCCCGGCCTATACGATAACCTTACGACAATAGTCCTGAATATTCCTTCTGTTTTGCCAGGAGTAATGAGCATTCAGTCCAATGTTGTTCATGTTCGTGTGCGTCCTTAATTGTTTTTAGTTTGTTTTTTCAAACTGCACTAAGTGAATTTTGAAAAAACAGAAGCAACCCTTTTAGTTGAATGACAGCTGGATGATTTATTCCCAGGAAAACTGTTACAGGCTGTAGGTGACTAGGGTATGCTCTATAGGGACGAACCAGATCTGGATCCCCGATATCCGGTAATTTAATGAATCCAGCAGAATTTTTTGTCGCATTGTGCACTGTACGTATTTCTATTTGTCTATTTGTAAAACTACAGGTTGCACACCAATTGTGAAAAAAATTTATAGCAGGTAAAAAATACACATTACAGTTTAATTACCTGAATAGTCTTGATTGTTTTAAAATAATTTGAAGGATGGCTGTCACAAATCTTTAGAAATTTATGAAAGTATTGCTTATTATTTATGCCGTTATGCTTGTAGTACTAGTGACACTAGCAATGTTCACGCTGTGGTTCCTTGAAGCAAAACATACCGTTGTTGCTGCAAAAAGTCTAGTGCTGTTTATTTCCAGGAAGAGCATGGTTTGGCAGTTCTTTTATTTAAACCAAATGCAGATCTGTTGTGGAGATCGCTGGCATCTATTAGAATTACATAGAACATTGTAGAACGTTCCGTTAGAATAATTGTCTTACCGTGTAGAATGTTCTGGAACAAAACTTCTAGAAGCTTCTCTGGCACGCTATGTAAGGCGAAGCAGGCCGGATGCCATTTACACATTCTCTTGTATACTTGTATTTTCAGATACACTCAAACGTTTTCCAGATTTTCTCGTTTACTGTAAACATTTCGCGTTCCTTCATACTTTTGTGTTGTAGAATTCTCTCTTAATAAACTAGTTTAATTTGATGAAGTGTTTTCTGGTTTTCTCTACGAGCCTTCCGAGCGGAACAAAACACAACAAGATCAAAGGTTCAAAATCGCAGTACATCAATGTTTGCAGTGTTTGCACTCAGGGCCGGCTCTAGTTTAGTGTCCTAGGCAAAACCATTTTTAACGTCCCATCTTCAGAAGCTTCCCGCCGGGGAGGCGTATCAAAACATTACAATTCCCTCAACTGATAGTTCAATCCCACACATATCTATTTCGGATTAATCGTTATATATATGAACCCAATATATAATCACTTGTGGTGTATTAGCATCACTATTACGTAATATTATTGTTAATTTGCTATATACATATATTTATATATACGTATGTATAGATATATATACACAAGCACACACACAGACACACACACACAGACAGATATATACATACATATACATATATAAACTCATTTAAAGATTATGTTTTAAGATATCTATTATAGCACCTTACAACACTGTATAATGTAATATAATTACAAGGGAACTACAATGTGTGGTTATTATAAATGTCTGTAGATATGTTACTTTACTAATATCGCATTACCTGTTTTACTAACATCTGTATCTTTGTAAACTGTATATTTTTATAATAACAAACGCAGTATACTGGTTTGTACAGGTCTTGCCTGTACCTGGCTTAGAACATGGACTAACAAGTTTTATTTATGCTGCAATTTATTATGTTATTATAATTTTGTTGGCCAATAAAATACATGCGTTGTTATATGGGCTAACATGCATAGAAAATTGGCTTAGTAACTGCATGTGGTGTGTTGTGACCACTGTTTAAAGATTCTTTTGACTCATCATGCATAGTGTTGCTAGCTGTTGCTTTCAAATATAGCATACTGCTGGAATTAATTGTCGCACATTAATTTGGTTTATGCAGCTATCAGTCGTGTCAATAAATTCGTTTTCTTATAATGTCACTGTGTGAAGAGCTGTCATGTGAAGACGTTAGGCCATCAAACTTTATACTGTATATTATAGTATAAAGTTATACTACGGCTATATCACGTTGAAAACACCAGTTCTCGTCTGACCACCGAAGTTAAGCAATGTAGAGCCTGGTTAGTACTTGGATGGGTGACCACCTAGAAATACCAGGTGAAAAAGTACTTGAAAAGGACGATTTTTGATTCATACTTATAATACAAGTTCAATGCTTCCATGTCTCCTGCAGTCGCAATATATGGCCTCCAATCAATTATAATGCTGTTTTAATACAGCTCTATGTAAATTAAACATACCCTGTGGTCGTTTCTTCTACTCCCTTCCTTCTTCCTATCTCTATTCTTACTATTTTTTTCCATTCCAGCATGTCTACTGACCCTAACCATTCTTTTATTCACTCATTTCTGCCACCTTAGCAAGCCAAGCTTTCAAGGTGTCATACAGCAACTTTTTTATTTGGTTAATTTGACTTCATCAACGTTTTTTTACCTATACTGTTTCTTTTTGTTTCAATAATATTGTATGTTGATGTATTGTATATGTATTGCTGGAGTGAAATAAATTGATTGATTGATTGATCTTAGGCTCTTAGTAAATATTAACAATATGTAACAAAGAAATGAATGAGATTAGGTAATTGGACTTTATATCACTGCCACAATGTATTGCATAAAATGGAATAGAACCATAAAACGGCATAGGGGGCGTACGCTGCACAACTGTAGCAAGTTTCTATAGTATCTATAGCACTCTCTGTGACTACGGCCAAATCACGTTGAAAACACCGGTTCTCGTCTGACCACCGAAGTTAAGCAACGTAGAGCCTGGTTAGTACTTGGATGGGTGATCACCTAGGAATACCAGGTGCTGTAGGCTTGCGGGATGCCCACACTGTATCTCGACACTAGGTGGAGGAGCTGCACAAGCAGCCAACGGCTAGAGGGCGGAGGAGGTCAAGTGACCCAACGGCCATGTGTAGAGGAGTAAACCTTCCAAATCAGGAGTGGAGCCATTAAGGCGGACCAGTCTAGCATGCTCACTGACTCCGGCAGCTCCTGCAGCCAACCTGGTGCCAAACATATCGCTCCGCTTTCCTTTGGACTACACCAGGAAGGAAGAGAGGGGGTTCCTGTTGTCTGGGCAACTCAGGATCTCCATACACCTTGCCCAGGCGTGCGCCCTGGAGAGGCCACTCCAGTGGTTCAAGGATCGCACTGCTCAGCCACAGTCGACGCTGCAGCTCCATCAATGTGATCAGTAACTGACTCTCTTGGCGCACACTCCATTGTCTTCCGAGACAGAAGGATGCCAACAACAGAGTTATTATAGAGTATAACGTATACGTTACACTCCATTCATACTGTATTGAATGTAACTGTTGACATTCTAATCTTTTATTGTCTCTGCTGAGGCATCCACAAGTGAAAAACACAAGTAGCTTATTCCTTATAAGTAGGGGCAGCTGACCAAGTGACCAATAGGTCTTTCGCTGCTCCTTCTCAGCTGCAATGAAATGTAAAAATACTTATGACGAATTTTCACTGCTATTGAGAAAATGAAATTGAATTGAGTTGAATTATAAGTATATTATAGTATTACAGCAGACTATGAGCGAACTTGTGCTTCATGGACAATGATTTTTGTATTTTAATTACAGACTACCATGGACTATAACCTTCACACTTGTGCAGATGTTAAAAGCAAGGCGTACGACTGCGTTATTCTTGTTACCAACGACTGCACACAGTTAGATGGCACAGATCTCTCTTTTCTTGGTACTGCTGTAAAGTTTGCAGCTCAGGTATGTTTTTTCTTATTAAAGATTACTGAAGAAGATTTTAGTTTATGTTTAGCAATTTGCAAACGTTTTGCTTTGTTTGTTAAAAAATATTGAAAATGTAAAGTGTACAGTGACTTATGATACACTCTCGTATAATGGGTATACTTAATTAATAACTATTATATTGAGCATTATTCTATTATTCTTTTATAATGGGTTTACTTAATAAATAACTATTATATTGAGCATTATTCTATTACTCTTTTATAATGGGTTTACTTAATAAATAACTATTATATTGAGCATTATTCTATTATTCTTTTATAATGGGTTTACTTAATAAATAACTATTATATTGAGCATTATTCTATTATTCTTTTATAATGGGTTTACTTAATAAATAACTATTATATTGAGCATTATTCTATTATTCTTTTATAATGGGTTTACTTAATAAATAACTATTATATTGAGCATTATTCTATTACTCTTTTATAATGGGTTTACTTAATAAATAACTATTATATTGAGCATTATTCTATTACTCTTTTATAATGGGTTTACTTAATAAATAATTATTATATTGAGCATTATTCTATTACTCTTTTATAATGGGTTTACTTAATAAATAACTATTATATTGAGGATTACTCTATTACTCTTTTATAATGGGTCTACTTAATAAATAACTATTATATTGAGCATTATTCTATTACTCTTTTATAATGGTCTGTTTAATGAATAACTATTATATTGAGGATTACTCTAAAACTCTCTTATAATGGGTCTGTTTAATAAATAATTATTATTTTGAGCATTATTCTGTTATAATGGGTTTACTTAATAAGTAATTATTATATTGAGCATTATTCTATTATTCTTTTTTAATGGGTTTACTTAATAAATAACTATTATATTGATCATTATTCTATTACTCTTATAATGGATTTACTTAATAAGTAACTATTATATTGAGCATTATTCTGTTACTCTTTTATAATGGGTCTGTTTAATAAATAACTATTATATTGAGCATTATTCTGTTACTCTTTTCTAATGGGTCTGTTTAATAAATAACTATTATATTGAGCATTATTCTATTTATTAAAATTACACTTTGACAGAAACTATGATGATTAACATAATGTGTAACTAAAGAATTAATTTGATACTAGATGTATTTAATATTAACTGCAACTATTCTGCCTTATACTATTGTTTTTTGGGCTGCGTATATTGATTTGGAATGAGATTGTATAGGCCTTTTTTGTTGCTAGTGCAAATCCATGGTTCATGCTGAATTTTTTACACATTTCCATCTTTCTGACTTGTTCGAAATCAATCAATAATTTGGGCTTATTCGCCGAACAAGATTCTGTTGTGGAGATCGCGGACGTCAAGTAGAAATGCACAGAACATCGTAAGATGTTCCGTTGGAATGAGCGCCTTAGCGTCTGGATTGTTCTCGAACATTTGTTCGAGAAGTTTCTGCAGTGCGCTATATAAGGCGAAGCAGGCTGCCGACACGGGATCGCACGCAGATCTAACACGGACTTATACTTATTCTTGTATACTTACTTAAACGTTTTCCAGATTTTCACGTTTAGTATAATCATTTCTCGTTCCTTCATACTTGTGTTGTAAGAATTCTCGCTCAATAAAGTAATAATATTTAACGACGTGTTTTCTGGTTTTCTCTACGAGCCTTCCGAGAGAAACAAAACACAACAGATTCTTAAGAATGTATGCAATTAAGGTTTTGTGTAATTGAGTCATTTAGTTTTATTTTTACTCTTGCAGACAGACAAGACAGTTACTGATCAAGTAACTGTGCTAAGAGTTGAAGAACTTTATGGAAAGCGACTCGTAAGTTTTTAATAATTATAATCTCTGTTGAATTTACTGTTTGTTTTCGTGTTATTTGCACTGGTATATATATATATACATATGTGTGTGTGTAAATATAATATATATGGGTATATATATTTTATATTATATTTTATAATATTATATTATATGGGTATATTATATGGGTATATATATATAATTATATATATATATAATATATATATATATATATATATATATATATGGGTATATTAGATTATGGGTAGACATCAGGGCTGGGTCTTCCATTAGGCGAACTGGGACGCTAAAATACTTTTACCTAGAGCGTTAAACTACTTAGAGCCGGCCTTGGTAGAAATTGTCCCAGAATACTGTAGTCTATCAGAATTGAGAAGTATAATCTTGTTTACTCTCTGGGCTTATCAAGTCTATTGCAGTTCATTTTGCTCAGATAACTGAAATGTACCAGGGAGTGTTTACAAGGGAGCAAAAATCAGATAAGTGAAATGTAGCAGAGGGTGTTTACAAGTGGAGCAAAAATCAGACTCGGATACCCATTTGGTACCTGAGTACCGGATCGTTAAGATTCAGCAGCAGTGAAGAAATTAACATCATTTATATTTGCAAATAAAAGTAACACCTGATGCAGTTCAACTAACTGCACTGTTACGTTAACGTCAAGTAGTCAGTTATTACACTCTGAGAGCCTAAACACATGAGCTGTTTAGTTGTGAATTTTAGTGTTTTGCTACACAAGACAATTGACCTAAGTTTTTATCTGCCAGACTTCTTAATTACTTAATTGCCCACTTTAGTTTATCAATAAGTCAGCTAGACAGTTTTCTTTAGATAATTAACCTCTTCACAAAGAAACCATAATTTATTTTTTGTAAGTCATTCCTATAGCAAAAGTGGTTGACTGCCATGTGGCTCTCGGCCTGGCCTGCTGCCAAGGCAAGTTAATACATGTCTAGTCTACTAGTAGATACCTACTGTAGAAGTGCACAGTGGAAAATGGCATGTAAATTTTTCAGTTCTCTATCAGAGCAGCCTTGAGCGTATCAGCTAAGTGATTATTTAAGTGCATTAGCTTATCGCAAGTCATTTGATCTACATTATGTTTAACATGCTCTAGTATGTAATATCTTACTAAATTCGTGTCGTTGTTTGTTGTTCAATTGTCATCAACTAAAGTTGACATAACTTTAGCACTATCAGTTCATGTTAAATGAAATTCTCCAATTGGTTATGGACTGTACGTTTGTCTTCTATTTCAAGTTGAAAATTGGCTATGCTTCATTGTTCATTGTTCTTTCATTGTTTCGTTTCATTCTATCATTTCATTGTTCTACAGACTTTCAAAAAAATACCTCTGCTGCCTTTTGTTTGATAGGAAAAGATTTGTGTAAAGATTTATGATTTTAGCATTTCTCACTACCCCGTCTTCGTCTACATGAACTTGTTCCACCTTGCCAATATGTTATGTACAGAAAAACCTTCACTATTTCATTCACGTTCCAAAGTCGTTTTTTCTAAAGAGAATAATAAAGAGAACATTAACAAGTAAGAAAAATAAATAGAATGATAAACAGGACCTTAATAAATAAGAAGACAAACTATTGGTCAAAGTACTTTTACAAATTTCACAGATCGAATTCGTAAACTTAATTAAATTATTTAAATTCATGTAACTTACATCGTTGGCTCTTCATCAAGATTTAAAGTTTCTCAAGGTACAAATTTCATAATAACTAAATGCTGTTGTTAACTATAACACAAAATTGATAAAAAACATTGCTGTGAATAAAAACGCAACCATCATTGTTTTCCTCCCGTCTTTTCCTCTCCACATTGCTCGTAGAGGGCAGCACTTTCCAATAAATATGTGTCGTTATGCATATTGCAGTTACAACTTTGCTACCTTTGTATTTGATTTCTTAATTACGTTTAGAACTCTGTCCTTCTAACAGCGCAATTGCTCATATTGCCATTTTTGCAGTTTGGTATTTAATGTGTCTTAGGTGTTGTTCATATTGCCATTTTTGCAGTTTGGTATTTAATGTGTTTTAGGTGTTGTTCATATTGCCATTTTTGCAGTTTGGTATTTAATGTGTTTCAGGTGTTATTGATATTGCCATTTTTGCAGTTTGGTATTTAATGTGTCTTAGGTGTTGTTCATATTGCCATTTTTGCAGTTTGGTATTTAATGTGTTTCAGGTGTTATTGATATTGCCATTTTTGCAGTTTGCTATTTAATGTGTTTCAGGTGTTATTGATATTGCCATTTTTGCAGTTTGGTATTTAATGTGTTTCAGGTGTTGTTGTTCATATTGCCATTTTTGCAGTTTGGTATTTAATGTGTTTCAGGTGTTGTTGTTCATATTGCCATTTTTGCAGTTTGGTATTTAATGTGTTTCAGGTGTTGTTCATATTGCCATTTTTGCAGTTTGGTATTTAATGTGTTTCAGGTGTTGTTCATATTGCAATTTTTGCAGTTTGGTATTTAATGTGTTTCAGGTGTTGTTCATATTGCCATTTTTGCAGTTTGGTATTTAATGTGTTTCAGGTGTTGTTCATATTGCCATTTTTGCAGTTTGGTATTTAATGTGTTTCAGGTGTTGTTCATATTGCCATTTTTGCAGTTTTGTATTCAATATGTTTCAGGTGTTGTTCATATTGCCATTTTTGCAGTTTGGTATTCAATGTGTTTCAGGTGTTATTGTTCATATTGCCATTTTTGCAGTTTTGTATTTAATGTGTTTCAGGTGTTGTTCATATTGCCATTTTTGCAGTTTGGTATTTAATGTGTTTCAGGTGTTTTCTCCGACAGGCCCCGTAACAAGAGACTATGATGATGTTAGACGATTTTCAGAGGCGGCATGTAAAGCTGTTAAGAGGTACTACGTATGCACGTTATTTTATTTGTTAAAGTCGCTACCGTAGCGAAAATCAGATGTATCAGTTTCGCTGGTAAACTACATTCGTTTAGGTAGCTGAAAGTGTATGAAGTTTTGGATTGCATTCCTAATATTCTAATACGGTTAATTATTAGTGCAAGTTTTTATACTATCACTATAATGGTTTTTAAACTGCAAATTCGTGTACTTGCGAACCAAAATCGTCCATAAGTCGGCATAGTTAAAAGTTTGTTATGATGCTTCAAAGTAGAATGAACCAAAAAATTTGGTCAAATGTCGATTTTTTTTTATGAAAACAAATGCTAAATATATTGGACTTTTATATTCAAGCATCAAATTATTAGGAAAAAGTCCAAAAATACTAAAAATCTAATTTTATAACTCCTTACCCACTTTTCTGTCTAGAAACTAGTACTGCAATTGTAAAAAAAACTTGTATTTTCGAATTCCGATTGTAGCTCGTGGGAGCAGCCATTTTGTGTCGTTTTTTTTTCTGTTGACAAGCCCAGATCTTTGTCAGGAAGAGCCATCTACACTGGATTTAAATGTCACTACAATTTGCTCTTGAAAAATCCATAGCAACCACAATTTTGTACAGTTGCTAAGTGTTTTTTAGAGACGCGACAAAAAACAATGGCTGACTTTAACAGCGTTTGCCTCAAGATTACATTTTTCAATGTGCAGCCTGCACCTCAACTTCAACTTGGATTATCTCAGCTTAGAAATAACGTAGAGCGATGAACTTGGTATCAAAATTATCCTCATGAAATGGAAATTCAGGAATTGTGAATAACTAGAAAAGCTTAATTGTCGACTTATGGACGATAATGCTATGCAAGCACACATTTCATCATGCCAGAAAATTTTATCTCTGTCATCATGTAAATTAGATTATTCTAGTCTAGGTTGTTTGTCGCCCTAGGCAAAAGTATCTTTAGCACCCCCCTCAACGGTCAATTCCTTTCCCCACGATCCCCCCTCAACGGTCAATTCCTTTCCCCACGATCCCCCCTCAACGGTCAATTCCTTTCCCCACGATCCCTCCTCAACGGTCAATTCCTTTCCCCACGATCCCCCCTCAACGGTCAATCCCTTTCTCCACAATCCCCCCTCAACGGTCAATCCCGTTCCCCACAATCCCCCCTCAACGGTCAATCCTTCTCCCCACGATTCCCCGTCAACGGTCAATCCCATTCCCAACGATCCCCCCTCAACGGTCAATCCCTTTCCCCACGATCTCCCTCAATGGTCAATCCCGTTCCCCACGATCCCCCCTCAATGGTCAATCTCTTTCTCCACAATCCCCCCTCAACGGTCAATCCCGATCCCCACGATTCCCCCTCAACGGTCAATCCCTTTCCCCACAATCCCTCCTCAACGGTCAATCCTGTTCCCCACGATTGCCCCTCAACGGTCAATCCTGTTCCCCACGATTGCCCCTCAACGGTCAATTCCGTTCCCCACGATTCCCTCTCAACGGTCAATCCCGTTGCCCATGATCCCTCCTCAATGGTCAATCCCGTTCCCCACGATTCCCCCTCAACGGTCAATCCCTGGAGTTGACCTACCTAGAGTGAAACTTGTTCAAATTGCAGAGCTTTGGCGATGGATTGCAAGAACCTACTGCTCGTAGAACCGGGTTGTAAAACATACGCGAGTGCTAGACTTGTGTCAGTGCTTGGTGCTCTACATGCTTTGTATGTGGTGAGTTAAACATACATTGTAGCGATACGAATACATGATCTATTTTGTACGCAGTTTTCAACATCAGTTTTAACATTAAATGCAGTGATACCTCGAGATACGAAGTTAATTCGTTCCGGATGGGCTTTCGTATCTTAGAATTTAATATTATGAGACAAGATTTATGCCCCATGAGTGGCGTATTTCGTTCCAGCCCCCCTCCCCCCAAGCAAAAATATTCCATGAGGGTGTTACAGTTGTTTGTGAAACCAAAAATTGATGTGCAGTACTACTGTATGATATTCAGTATGTTGTACTAAAACTAGGCAAGTTTTAAGATAAAAATTCAAATTTCAAATTTACCGCTGTATTCATGCATGAGCTGTCAAATGTGTGTAGTTCGTCACAAACTAACACATTTGAACTATAAGATACCTGTTTTTTGTGCAACGCTTTCCGATATACAGGCGCTATTGCATGTCTAACTAGTGAATCGCAAAATGCATGTAACAGTGAACAATTAGAGCTGCGAATGTGAAATTGCATTTGTGTGGTAATAATTCTCTCAAGTTAGGAATTCTTTAAAAAACAGTAGTAGAAGTGTTTCCTTTCTATATTTTGAAGAGTATATTGTTTTGACTTAGAGTTTAAGATTAATTCCGGTTTTACTTTAAGGTCTCAATTATTTATCAATTATATGATAAGCTACAGAAAAATGTAAAAATACAAAATGTGAAAGAATACAGTGATGCCTCGAGATACGAAATTAATTCGTTCCGAAGGGGCTTTCGTATCTTAGAATTTCGTATTATGAGACAAGATTTACCCTATAAGTGACGTAATTCGTTACAGCCCCCCCCCCCCCGAAAACAGTCATATAAGGTGTAAATATTGTGCTTGGTTTGACTTTACAATTTCAAGCTTTGTTTCCATCGACATCATCCTTTTCTTCTTACTACTACCACTGGCACTGGATTTTTCGGACCCGTGGTTATTGAATGCGAACCAACACAAATTTTACTCAAAATACACAGCACAAAAATGCAAGACACTGGACAAGAGCACAACAAAGCGTTCATGTGATGCTACGAAATGCATTCTGGGAGGACCGCTGTCGGGCGGCACTTTCAGTTTTCGTTTTCGTATCTTGAATATTTTTTCGTTAAACGGAACAGACGTTAAACTTTGTGGAGTAATCACTTTTAGTATTATTGTAGTCTAAATTTCCACACAGCCTCTCTACTTAGCCCAATATTTTTTATACTAAAAATGGTGTAAATTGTGGAAAACCAACCGTTTGTTTATCAGGCGATCACAAATGTTTTATTGTGTTTACGTTTAGCCTTTGGAAGTGAAGGAATCCGTTCCCTCCCGTGCTAAGAAAGCGGACAGTCTTGGCGTGTGGTGCAGCAAAAGCGACTGTGATGTGGTGAAACTGGCATCGGCACTAGAGAGCGGGAGGTAACATTTTATACAGGCTCTTTCGTTTTTTGCTCATCAAATTGGCTCATTGAAGTCAAGGCCACCCAGAAATGTTGCAGAGAAAATGTTGCAGAAACGTTGCTTCTATGTGACAGGTATAACTAGACACACCATATAATGCTCAAAGTAATTTTGTAATCGTATGTAATGCAGGGATGAGAATTTTCCGCGGATACGCGGAATTCCGAGTTTTTGGAAGACCAGTAGTGCCATTTTTGTAAATCACGTAAATTCGTTGAGAAAATTTTTGCGGATCCAGTACATTATTTCACAAGCTGACCGCTAGTTGGCAGGCGGTCACTTTGTTTACATCACGTACATCAGTGTAACCACGTGTATTTCTCTATGTATAAAAATATAGAATCAATTGTGCGGAGTTATTTGAGTCAATTGCAGACAGTTTTTATATACTTTTGCATAGGAGCGGCCAGTACTTAGGCGTTTTTGAGACAATTAGGTATCATGTATCCTTGATAGTTGGATATTTTAAATTATGCATGAAACAAGGTAATTGATATTTTAAGTCCACTTAGAGGTTCTCTATGGTCACAAAATTGCAATTTGTTGCTTCGCCCCCTTGAACCCCCATGGCGGTCTGCGCGGCCCCCAACCCCCCGGCCTGTTTCAGAGTTTTTTGTAATTTGTCATTCTCATCCCTGATGTAATGATGTAGGTCAAAAGTTAAAGATCAACAAGAGGTTTTACGTGTAAATGTGTACATAGCCCGAAAATTCTGAGAAAATCTGGTCCGTTAAAACATCGTACGTGCTACGGACACAGTCCGTTATTTTGTGAGCTGACTGCTAGTTGGGGGGTCGTCACTTTATTTACATCCATGTAACGACATGTGTGTACCTTGTATGTCAGCATGTTTAGTGGTTTAATCAGCATGTGTAAGCGGTTTAGAATCAATTGTGCAGAGTTATTTGAGTCAATTGCAGACAGTCTTTACATACTTTTGCATAGGAGTGGCGCGTACTAGACGTTTTTGGGACAATTAGGTGATTGATTCTACGTTACCACGAGTCTAGTACACAGCGCCTACTGTATTAGCTTAGTACCGGAAAATATGGACAATTGGCAAAATCTGAACGACATCTCCCTGCTTTTGTCTGACAAACCGAGATATGAGTGCATATTACATTCTACATAATGAAATGAACATGCTGCTACTATTTTTTAGAAACTAAACTTAAGCAAAAAAAAAAAGAAATGAAAAGAAGTTGGAACTGACCCTGGATTTGAACCAAGTATCTTTGGTTTAGAAAAGCTCTGGTTCATATCTAGGTTCAGTCCCGATTTTTTCACACTTTGTTTAATTCTGTACAGTTCAAAAATGAATAACAATGAGGTTGGTAACAGGCAGTCGTGAAATAAAGAACGGAAATTGTTATTTTCTGAAATGATGAGACAACTGATTACCAGGACTTAAATATTAATACCAGTCAACAACAACAAACTATTGTATTTCGGCTGCTCTTAGTGTGTCTACTCAGTCAAAACGTGATGTAACTACCGTATATACTCGCATATAAGCCTACATCGCATATAAGCCGACCCCCTAAAACTGCTTTAAAATGGCCAGTTTTTGCAAAAACCCGTATATAAGCCGACCATCAACTTGTCTAATTTTACTCCATACCCAATCAACAAAATTGATCCCTTTTTGTCACATTTTGTTAATTGGGTATTTTTGGTTCATAGAAATTTTTTACTATAAAGATGTAAAATGCTTACTTTTATGTTACATACTAGAAGAAATAGAAGAAATTATACATTTTGATATGAATAAAGAAGAAAATATTTTGTTTTCTATTTATTCACAAAAATTTATAACATTTCTGTTTATAATTTAACGTAGTGTTCTTAAAAATAATTAGAAACCTTCAAAATCATTGTCCTGTCTCTGGACATGATAAATCAAAAGTCATATCCATTTTGTCTCTGGGCTTCAAACCACTCGAAGATCTCCTTCTCCACACACTCCTTCATTTTGTTTCACTCGCATATAAGCCGACCCCCTGATTTCAGTATTGTATTTTATAGTTCTAAATTCGGCTTATATGCGAGTATATACGGTATATAATCATTAGTCTATTCTTTCTAGTCTTTGCTCTTCTGCAAAATCAAAAAATCTTGTCAGTTTCACTAATATATAAATGAGTCCACTGTTGTATTGTCAGGGTAGCTGCACGGGACATTGGCGGGTCGGATCCGGAACGAATGGCAGCACCTCGTGTGGCAGAGTATGTAGAAAATCTATTCAAAGGTTCTAACGTGAAGGTGAACATTATTGCTGATGAGGAAACATTTACTAACAAGTATCCGCTCTTTGCTGCTGTTAATCGTGCTGCTAGAGGTAATGCAATAAACTTTTCTTCCCGGACGTGTAGTTAGGCATTGACGGTAACCGGGGCTGGCTCTACCACTAGGCAAGCTAGGCAGTTGCTAAGGGTGCCAAATTGTGGTAGTAATTTTTCAATTTTGAAGGTTAGGCAAAACAATAGCACAGTATAAGTTACGTGTGCAACACTAATTGAATGAAACGAAGTAGATTCATTATTTTCCCATCAAAATGTGTGATTCGTCGATGCCGCTGAGTGTCTAATTTTGCTTTATCTGGTTTCCTAAGATTACACCATTTCACGCCGACATTACTGAGGAGGGATCGTGGGGAAAGAGATTAACCGTTGAGCAGAGATCATGGGGAAAGCGATTTACCATTGAGGGGGGATCGTGGGGAAAGGGATTGACCATTCAGGAGGGATTGTGGGCAAAGGGATTGACCGTTGAGGAGGGATCGTGGGGAAAGCGATTTACCATTGAGGGGGGATCGTGGGGAAAGGGATTGACCATTCAGGAGGGATTGTGGGCAAAGGGATTGACCGTTGAGGAGGGATCGTGGGGAAAGCGATTTACCATTGAGGGGGGATCGTGGGGAAAGGGATTGACCATTCAGGAGGGATTGTGGGCAAAGGGATTGACCGTTGAGGAGGGATCGTGGGGAAAGCGATTTACCATTGAGGGGGGATCGTGGGGAAAGGGATTGACCATTCAGGAGGGATTGTGGGCAAAGGGATTGACCGTTGAGGAGGGATCGTGGGGAAAGGGATTGACCATTGAGGAGGGATCGTGGGGAAAGGGATTGACCATTGAGGAGGGATCGTGGGGAAAGGGATTGACCGTTGAGGAGGGATCGTGGGAAAAGGGATTGACCGTTGAGGAGGGATCGTGGGGAAAGGGATTGATCGTTGAGGAGGGATCGTGGGAAAAGGGATTGACCGTCAAACCGCCTAGAGCCGCCCCTGACAGTAACAACTACCATTGACAGTAACAATTACTATTTGTGTTTTTTATAAACAATTTTTAATGAAATATTGGGTAACCTTTGTCCCTTTATCTGTATATATTGTGTGGATTTAGGTTCTAATGTGTGTGCTAGGAATGCAATTCTTCTACTGTATTATTGATCTAGCAGTGCTGTTAAGGGTTTTGCATGAATTGCTGCTTAGAATGCTGCCAACTAATCTCAAAAGTTAAACACACGATAAATCACTACCTTTGGTTTGTTTTTTCTTGCATTATAAAGCTATATGTGTGATGTATTTTTGCAAAGTCTGTTAAGTTTTAAGCCCTGAATCCTGTAGGTTTAAAAATGAATACGTCCGATTTCTTACAGGAATTTCAAGACATGCGGGAAGAATCATTAAACTGGAATATGTGGGCGAAGGACCGATCGATACGACGCTAATGCTTGTTGGCAAGGTAAAATGTTGTGTTAGAGAACAAAAAATAAACTGAAGCATTTCAATCTTTGCATTCTTCACTAGTCGTGGTGGGCCCACTTAATGTTAAAGGCTGTAGGTAATAGGGCTGTAACGTGAGAACTCGAATGTTGCGCTCACTGGTGGACCCACTGAATGTTAAAGGCTGTAGGTAGTAGGGCTGTAATGTGAGAACTCGAATGCTGTGCTCAGTGGTAGGCCCACTTAATGTTAAAGGCTGTAGGTAGTAGGGCTGTAACATGAGAACTCGAATGCTGTACTCAGTGGTGGGCCCACTTAATGTTAAAGGATGTAGGTAGTAGGACTGTAATGTGAGAACTCGAATGCTGTGCTCACTGGTGGGCCCACTTAATGTTAAAGGCTGTAGGTAGTAGGGCTGTAACGTGAGAACTCCAATGCTGTGCTCACTGGTGGGCCCACTTAATGTTAAAGGCTGTAGGTAATAGGGCTGTAACGTGAGAACTCGAATGTTGCACTCACTGGTGGGCCCACTTAATGTTAAAGGCTGTAGGTAGTAGGGCTGTAACGTGAGAACTCCAATGCTGTGCTCATTGGTGGGCCCACTTAATGTTAAAAGCTGTAGGTAATAGGGCTGTAACGTGAGAACTCGAATGCTGTGCTCACTGGTGGACCCACTGAATGTTAAAGGCTGTAGGTAGTAGGGCTGTAATGTGAGAACTCGAATGCTGTGCTCAGTGGTAGGCCCACTTAATGTTAAAGGCTGTAGGTAGTAGGGCTGTAACGTGAGAACTCCATTGCTGTGCTCATTGGTGGGCCCACTTAATGTTAAAAGCTGTAGGTAATAGGGCTGTAACGTGAGAACTCCAATGCTGTGCTCACTGGTGGACCCACTTAATGTTAAAAGCTGTAGGTAGTAGGGCTGTAATGTGAGAACTCGAATGCTGTACTCACTGGTGGGCCCACTTAATGTTAAAAGCTGTAGGTAGTAGGGCTGTAACGTGAGAACTCCAATGCTGTGCTCATTGGTGGGCCCACTTAATGTTAAAAGCTGTAGGTAATAGGGCTGTAACGTGAGAACTCCAATGCTGTGCTCACTGGTGGACCCACTTAATGTTAAAAGCTGTAGGTAGTAGGGCTGTAATGTGAGAACTCGAATGCTGTACTCACTGGTGGGCCCACTTAATGTTAAAAGCTGTAGGTAGTAGGGCTGTAATGTGAGAACTCGAATGCTGTACTCACTGGTGGGCCCACTTAATGTTAAAAGCTGTAGGTAGTAGGGCTGTAACGATACAACTAGGTCACGATACGATACATATCATGATACGATACTGATAAACTGGATGCACGTGTAAACAGTATCCACATTTTTTATAATGTCACGTAAGCCTTAAGCTAACACGGGTGAGTCGAAAATTGTCGCTAAACTGAGATGTATTTTTAGGGTGTAACGTATGACACTGGTGGTGCTGACATCAAAGCTGGTGGGCACATGGCGGGAATGCATCGGGACAAATGCGGCAGTGCAGCTGTAGCGGGATTCTTTCTGGTGCGATTGCTGTTGTGCTTCTGTTAGAAGAATATTCAAATTTTTGTACCCTTTGTACGTATTGTGATTATAAATACATTTCAGCCTGACTATGCACATGTACCAGGTAATTAAAAATTATCAGATTTTGCATTTAAGACGAATGAAAATTGAATTATTATACGAATGTGTTAGTTTATAATAAAACAATGTTCAATAATGGGAAAGAAGAGACACACGTGACTATATTCAAATAATAATTTAACCTTTACTTATTTAAAATTAATATAATGAGGACCTAGAGCCAAAGGAAGAAAAAAAATTAATTTTTCGCTTGTAGCTAGGAAAAGTGGATAGACATGTATGTTTAGTCATGTAGAAAAGAGTTGAAAGCAAAAGTATCTTAAAATTTTTTAGGATTAACGTTGATTATTACATAATATAAAAGAACATCATACTGTGATTGTGACGGGAACACAAAAGAATTTCCTTTATAGCATATGGTGTTCTCAGAAATCTATTTCTGTATATATTAAAAAACGAAAATAATAAATTTGACTGCTTTCACTGCTTACAAATGTATAATGATCTAATTATTATAATTTAAGACAATAAAAGTAAATATTACTCACATCGTGCGGCTATAACAACTTAATACATCATTGGAACATCATACTAGTTTACAGCAAATCAGGTAGAGACGCTACAAATAATTACTTGAAAATTTATCTAAACATTATTTAACGTTTGCTGAGGCTTGTGTAAGCGTGTTTAGTGAGGCACAACCTAATTTACAACTTCACAGGTAAAATTACAGGTAAGTTCACATAGGTGCTGCCACCTACATGTTAAGGCCAGAAACTGACCTTAACAGTGATTTTACAATAATAATGTAGAAATTATACTTGAAATACCAGTCTGTATTTGCTTTATGTAAATTTACTATTTTATTCCAGACACTGAATTTGCTAAAGCCAAAGGGAATCAAGGTGATCGGAGCGATGTCAATGGTTAGGAACAGCGTTGGTGCCGATAGTTATGTTGCCGATGAAATAATCACGTCGCGTGCAGGCGTTCGCGTTCGCATTGGAAATACCGATGCTGAGGGGCGCATGGCAATGGCGGATGTGCTCTGTGAGATGAAAGAGAAGGCGCTTAATGAAACTAACCCCTATTTGTTTACCATAGCAACACTGACGGGACACGCCGTGAGAGCAATGGGACCAGCGTACAGTGTAATGATTTACTATCATACTTTTTTTAATAAGCGTTTTCACAGTTCCAGCGATTGATGAAGGTCAAAGGTTAAGTGTACCAGACAACGCATTTGTGTACGCTTGACAACGCCTCGCAGCCCATGCTGTTGTAATAGTAACAGTTTTAACAGCTAGCTAGAGCCTTACTTAGTCCATTTTTTCTTGTTCCCAAGCAAAATCCTGCTAGTAAATCACTCTTCGCACAGACTAGTTCATAATTAAGTAAAGTCTACGTAAAAAAACTGAAAATACTGAACTGATGTGGTGGATGGCTTTGCTTTACACACGTCACGTGACGGTTGTAGTTAAGATGCGTTGCTGTGGTACACCTAACCTTTGACATATAGCAACTCGCATGTGCACAAGAAAAGTGTGAAAAGGCTTATTGTTGTACTCAAATAATGCGTGTACAATTCACAGACGACGACTAAACTGCCTGCACAGTCGTAGGAGCATTCCAGCAAAAAGTATCTGTTATTGACTTGAAACATCAATGCAGCTTTCAGTTTAAATGGTATTTCATATCTTACAGCCTAGTTCTCTCACTATCTTACGAACTTATAAGACCCTTTTCAAGATATCTTACAGCCTAGTTCTCTCACTATCTTACGAACTTATTAGACCCCTTTCAAGATATCTTACACCCTAGTTCTCTCACTATCTTACGAACTGATTAGACCCCTTTCAAGATATCTTACACCCTAGTTCTCTCATTATCTTACGAACTTATTAGACCCCTTTCAAGATACTCACTGAGCACCACTTGCATGTGTGGAGCTGTTGAAACAAACTGACTCTATAGGCCTTCCACAGGTTTTTAATATTAGACTGTCCTGCTGGTTTGATTTCAAAGAAGAAACTATAGGAACATTCTAGAAGAATATCAAACCAGCAACTGTCCAACCACTACTGACGTATTCACAAGACTTGGCTGGGCAGAGACTATGACCAGTCTCAACCACAAACATCATTTACAGCTACAGTTTTGGATTTGCATTTTAGCTATCAGAAAATGCACATTAAAGACAAACTCATTAAAATGACTGATAAAAAACACAGTATGTTTACAGTACAAGTTAATGTTATTTAAAAGGTTTCAGTGCAGATTTTGGTCTGCTTCCAAGCAGCTGGAGTGTAGCGGCCTGTCTAGTATGGCTTCTTGTTGCATAGCGGCCTGTCTAGTATGGCTTCTTGTTGCATAGCGGCCTGTCTAGTATGGCTTCTTGTTGCATAGCGGTCTGTCTAGTATGGCTTCTTGTTCCATAGCGGCCTGTCTAGTATGGCTTCTTGTTGCATAGCGGCCTGTCTAGTATGGCTTCTTGTTGCATAGCGGCCTGTCTAGTATGGCTTCTTATTGCATAGCGGCCTGTCTAGTATGGCTTCTTGTTGCATAGCGGCCTGTCTAGTATGGCTTCTTGTTACATAGCGGCCTGTCTAGTATGGCTTCTTGTTGCATAGCGGCCTGTCTAGTATGGCTTCTTGTTGCATAGCGGCCTGTCTAGTATGGCTTCTTGTTGCATAGCGGCCTGTCTAGTATGGCTTCTTGTTGCATAGCGGCCTGTCTAGTATGGCTTCTTGTTGCATAGCGGTCTGTCTAGTATGGCTTCTTGTTGCATAGCGGCCTGTCTAGTATGGCTTCTTGTTGCATAGCGGCCTGTCTAGTATGGCTTCTTGTTGCATAGCGGTGTTGTTGTTTGTTGGGCCTGTCTAGTATGGCTTCTTGTTGCATAGCGGCCTGTCTAGTATGGCTTCTTGTTGCATAGCGGCCTGTCTAGTATGGCTTCTTGTTGCATAGCGGCCTGTCTAGTATGGCTTCTTGTTGCATAGCGGCCTGTCTAGTATGGCTTCTTGTTGCACAGCGGCCTGTCTAGTATGGCTTCTTGTTGCATAGCGGCCTGTCTAGTATGGCTTCTTGTTGCATAGCGGCCTGTCTAGCATGGCTTCTTGTTGCATAGCGGCCTGTCTAGCATGGCTTCTTGTTGCATAGTGGCCTGTCTAGTATGGCTTTTTGTTGCATAGCGGCCTGTCTAGTATGGCTTCTTGTTGCATAGCCGTCTGTCTAGCATGGCTTCTTGTTGCATAGCCGTCTGTCTAGTATGGCTTCTTGTTGCATAGCGGTCTGTCTAGAATGGCTTCTTGTTGCAATTTGCATGCTAAACTGAATATTGTTCCTCCGTAAATCAGATGTCAATTTTGCTTTGTAGTCATTATAGTTTTATTGGGAAGAAGTTTACAGTTCCCAACACAGTTTAAATACCCAGACCCTAACACTAACCCAACCCTATCTCTGACACTAACCCTAATCCCAACCCTAACCCTAATTGACCAGACGGTTTAGTCTAGTGGTAATGCGTCTGCTTTCCATCTGGGAGGTCGTGAGTTCGAACCAGCGGCCGGGTCATACCAAAGACTTTAAAAATGGTAACAAGCAAAAATCATGACTAACAAGGTGTTAATACCATCTTTGGTAGGTCGGGAGTTCAATACAGCGGCTGTGTCAAACCCTCATTACCAAAAACTTTAAAAATGCTGCCTGCTGTTGCCCTGCCTGGCATGTGGTATTTAGGGTAAAAGTGGGGTAATAATAGTCTCTGTTATGTAGTTGTAGGTTGTTATTTACAGTCAGCGATAATAGCTCTTTGAGCTAATGTTAATTGTTGACCCAAAAGCCGACTTTAAATAAAGGTTATTATTATTATTATTTTCTAATCCTAATCCGCTTCACAAACTAAATTCTTGAGCGTAGGGAATTATATACTTTAGCCGTTTATTCATTCTGTAGATCGTGATGGACAATGGACCAGCACAAAAAGACGTCGTGTCGCACAAACTGTTTAAAGCAGGTGAAGGCATTGCAGAGCCTTTTGAAATATCAACCATTAGACGGGAGGTAAGCCATAATGTGTCTCTTGTCCACCATAATTGATGCATTTTAAAGAAGAAACTACAGGAACAGTCTAGGAATAAAATGGTCAAAGAAAATATCAAACCAGGATCTGTGCAAGTAAGTAAGTAAGTAAGTAGTACGTAAGTAAGTAAGTAAGTAAGTAAGTAAGTAAGTAAGTAAGTAAGTAAGTAAGTAAGTAAGTAAGTAAGTAAGTAAGTAAGTAAGTAAGTAAGTAAGTAAGTAAGTAAGTAAGTAAATAAGTAGTACGTAAGTAAGTAAATAAGTAGGTAGGTAGGTAGGTAGGTAGGTAGGTAGGTAGGTAGGTAGGTAGGTAAGTAAGTAAGTAAGTAAAAGTAAGTAAAAGTAAGTAAGTAAAGTCATTTATTTATCACCTTTTACACTAAATACGGGACATATAACAACAACATAATTTAGTATGAGGGTATTAGGACTGATATGACAATATATTTTACAAACTGTATAAAAAAAGATTAAGCTGCTTATGACCAATAATAGACCTCCACAAAATGTGCCAAAAGGCCTACACTATTATATAAGTTAACTTATAAAATAGCAACAAACAGCAAAACACAGAAAAAGCAGTTCAGTGTTCCGTGGAGGCAATGGATGCACCTAAATCTTTTCGTTGTACTTCGTTCAGTACGTATTGTGACTTCTACTGGGCCAGTTTTA